>PVIU01002445.1:0-172513 GCA_004026605.1 Ondatra zibethicus | reverse complement strand
CTCCCCTACCCCTGCTCCCCTACCTCCCACCTCTATCCCCGCCCCTGGCTTCCAAATAAAGGTCACTAAGCACTTAGCTCACAAGCCCAGAGAAGCCAAATAACTAGATGAACCCAAAGAAAGCATACACAGAACCTCCTGGAAGTTGGAAGCAAACAGGATCATCAAGCAAACGTTTTATATCTTTATCACAAGCCTTGCACACATTTTTTCCATATTCTTTTATTTATTTTTCATTTAAAAAAATTTACATTTCCTCCCCTTCTCCCTGTCTCCTCCTGCTCCCTCTCCACCCCTCCTCCCTCCCCCTGCTTCCTTAAAAGAGGGCATGGTATCCTGCCCTGTGGGAAGTCCAAGGCCCTCCCCCCCCACACATTTTTAAATCACATATTCTTTGTGATATTTTGCTCTTTTGTCATGGATTAGTGTAAGTGCGCATTTTGTTTTATTGTAAAATATGAATGTCATGATAACAATACATAGTACCATTGAGTCATAAGGTTTCTAATTCAATAAAAATATACAGAAAAACAATGACCTTAGAATACTTTATTTACATGCCAAGCACAGTAGCACAAAATTTTAATGTCTGCACTCCAGAGGTAGGGAAGGCCATATCTCTGTAAGTTTACAGCCAGACTGGTCTACATAGAGAGTTCCAGACCAGTCAGAGTTACATGGAGAGGCCCTGTCTATATTAAATTTACTTACTACAGAAATTTCTTTTTAAAAAAAGTACTTGAGATAAATTTTCTAAAAGATAACAGCTATTCTATGCCATAACATTTGTATTACAAACCCCATTTATGTATTAGTTCTGCAGTTAAAGAGAATATTTGAACAAACATTGATATATTTTGTTATTTTTATTACTATTATCACAAAATAACAAATTATTCTAAAAGGTCTTCCATTATCCTCTTTAAATTCTTCTGTTATCACTAAAATACCTTTCTTACAATGTCCTTAATACAGCTTAGGACAATTACAAATAACTGTTTATGTATATTTTTACATATTTAACTTGTAACTCCCCTCTAGAGATTAAACTTCACTAAAGCAGGAGTTAGGCTTGCTTCAGTGATGTTAGCTAATTTTGCTTCATCCTGAACAATGCCGAAAGAATTTACAAATGCTTTTGTGCTAAACCTTGGTAGAGAGAGCTAACTGAAAGCATGATTTTCAAATTTGGAAAGTGATTTCAACTCATCTGTCCATAAAAAAACAAAACAAAAAAAAAAAAAAACAGGTATACATCATCCCAGTGAAAACACAATTTAAAAAATTAGATGTTCCATTTACATGGCTTGATTGAAAAGATAATATATGTTATCTTATTTGATAGTCTCAATTTTTTATGGGGGTTATTTTCTTTTGATAGAACTTTGGATTTTTATAGCTTAATTTTTTAATACTTAAAAAAAGCATATGGCAAAACACACAGAGACAACTGACCTGAGTTAGTGGGAGCTCACAGATTCTGGACTAACAGCTAAGGAGCCTGCATTGGACTGACTAGGCCCTCTGCATGAGTGTGACAGTTGTGTAACTTGGTCTATTTGTGGGACCCTTAGCAGTGGGACCGGGCCCTGGCTCTTTGGAATCTATTCCCAATAGGCCTCGCCCAGCCTTGATGCAAGTGGGAGGAACTTGGTCCTTCCTACACTTGAAATGCCATGCTCCCATAGGAGGCCTTACCCTTCTGAAGGGAGAGGGAGGTGGAGTGGATGGGGGAATATAAGGGAGGTGGGGGAGGGAATGGGAGGAGAGGAGAGAGAAGAAACTGTGGTTGGTATATAAAATAAAATTTTAAAACAGTATTTTAATAAATTGATTATGTTATAGTATATAAAATAAATTAAAACTTAAAATGCATCTTAAATTTAATGTTCTGTTGTCTCATAATTTTTACAATTTATCATTATATCTTAGATTTCCTAGACATACAATATTACCTAATATTATAATAAAAAATATGTAAGTGTACTTTGGACTTTTTTAAAATTGCTCTTTTCTCAAATAACCGTACTTGACCAGTGAATTTAGAATTATATAATTAAACAGAACCCTGTTTATAAAACTCTTAAGAGCTCTATTAAGCTAAATTGTCTAGACCAAAGTTCCAAAGTTATTCAACCAAACTGACATCCTTCCAAAGATACTTTGGTTCAAGTTAGATGGTGCTTCTGATGAGAAATAAGTACTTCACTCCTCATAGTTTAAATGTAGAAACACCAGAGCTCAGCTAAAGCTTTCTGCTTCTAAGGTGTGTTCCTCGGTACTCTGCTGCCACTGTTGCTAGGAAACCTGCAGCTTCAAGTCATTTCTGTCATCCTTCCATGAAAATCAAGGTAGCTAGAAAAGACATGATTAAAACAAGTTAGAATATGAGAATACTACTGAGTGCTGATAATTTTCTGACTCAAAAATGTCTTTTATTTTATTTATGTTTTGTTTTGTGTGTATAACAAGAAATCCTATATCTCCTTGTTGGCACTGTATTTATCATCAAGGGAAGATGTGATTCTGTTTCTGTATCCAAAGTATCATGATGTTCTTAGAAGATTTTAGGCACATGCATAATAGGAAGTAGAAATTACAATCTATACAAGAACAGTATGCACTTATGGTTGCTAAACACATATAATACCATGGTTCTTAGTAGTGGCACAGTTTCTGGGGAGAGAGGGACTGTTTCAAAAACTCTTAAACACCTATATCTCAAACCTCATAATAAGTATGAATATAAAATACTAGGGTTCTTTTGAAAACACATAGTTTCTCTCTTATTTGAACCTTAAATATACTGAGGAAAAAAATAATACAAAGTTAATATAAAGACAATTAAATGGATAAAGATAAAGACATATATGACATAAACATAAATTATAATAAACACAACCAAATAATGCATTATAATGAGGATATGAACAGAAAATAGGACCTCCAAAAATTTTAAAAGATATATTTGAATTTTACAAGACTAGATTAAGATGGGCAGTACATTTAGCATACAAAGAATATATGTGCAAAGATCCTGTAGTGAGATCTTTGTCATTTTAAACTGTATTTAAGTATTTGCCATGTTAAACTGTATCCAGCTAATGGAATGTGACTGTAATATAATGAGCTGTAAAAAAAAAAATACAGTAAACTTCCATACCCAAAGCTTGGTAAAAAGCTTAGAGTTACAAGATGCCAGCTTTGTCGCTGTGGAATTTCAAACCATGATTGCTTGTATGGCATGTATGGAAACCTGGGATTACTTAGTGTGTGTAGCTGTCATCTGGACCAAAGATGGTTCGAAATGGGAAAAAAGTGCTTAGATTTTGAAAGTAGGTATGCAATAACTTTGTAACAAACAGAATATAGGGAGTCCGAGTATTTAAATAATTAAAGATGACTAACAGGTTTTTTTGTTTCTTTTTTTTTTTTTTGTATTTTTCTGGTGGCTGTGGTGGACTTTTGTTTTGTTGTTTACCTTGTTCTTTTTGTTGGTTTATTTGACTGTCACAACCACATGGACATGATATTGGTAGCTATCACTTGCATTAGTTATTAGATAATGTTTATACGTTTATTTGTAAATTTGTAGTTAAGAAGAGAAAGAAAACAGAGTTGAAAAAACAATGCAATGAAAAGGGATGTACTGGACAGACAGCAAGAATGATAATGGAGAACATAGTAAGAAATACCAGAAACAAAGTCCCTGAGCAAAGAAGAATGGTATTGAGTACACATATGGAAAAACTTTTCTTTGTTAACATATATGTGTGTGTGTGTCACTTTTTGTTGTAGCAGGAAAAGTTGAAAAGGCAGAAATATAGAATCTTTTGAAATTGGTTTTAAAAAAATCAAAGAGTTCTTAAAATTTTGAACTCAATTTTCTCCAAGACTTTAAGATAAATTACTAGACTGAGAATACACGTTAAAAGTAGTTACAAGAAAGTGGAAGACATTGAGGTCTTGGAATCAATACTATTGAAGGGTATTGAAGAAATCCTACTAATAAAGCAAACTAAAGTTTTTTTAAAACATGGAATGTCCATTTGGAATCTTGAATTTTAAGCACTACCTTCACTAAAGCTGTAAAGACTTCTACATTGTCACTGATAATTTTTGACTCAAACTATGACTTTTACAATGGCTTGTATTATTTAATTTGATGGATTTCCCCACCTTTAACTTTAAAGGTTGAATTTCAAATCTTCCCTCTTCAAATCCCAAAGGAAAAAATAAATTTATATATTATTAGCTTATCTTATATTAATATTTCTTTATCCATTGAGTGTAAAATACATTAATTTTTTTGTATTGAGAAAATGTTTGCACATAGGACAATTTTAATGGAACTATTTCTGTTTTTTTAAAGACCAACTTTTAATAGTGAATCCTATTCAATTCTATTATATATATATATATATATATATATATATATATATATATATATATGTGTGTGTGTATTACATTTTAAGACTTTTTATTCTACCAGCATTCTCCCTTATGACACAGTTTTCTTTTTAAGGACAAGTTTCTTAATGAAGCAGCAACACGCTGCGTCAAAAATCTTAAAACATTGAAAAGTCATCTTTTTGTACATGTCAAATCCTTATCAGCATTTTTATACCAAACATTTCAATTCCTTAAAGTTTCAAGCTAATAAGAGTACAACTCCAATGCTATGAAAGTTCAACTCATCTAGTTCAACTCATCTACCAAGACACCTTTCCTTCACATTTCTGATTTCAAACTTTGCTTATATGAGTTTAATATGTACCAATCTAGTCCCTGACCATTTTATAGAACAATGACTTGAAAAAGAATTAAAAGTCTCCAAAGGCAGAGGGTGGAATGTCAAAGGGCCTATTACTTAGAGACTTACTAGGTGTTACCAAAGAATGGTAATTTTTTGACAGTTGTATTGCTTGTTTCATTTAATATTATTGGGATTGTTTTTTTCTCACTAAGATCATAAACAATGCAGGATTTCAACCAAAGAGGCAAATTTTTTAGAATATGCAGGTCCCATATAATTAAATAAAATCTTTTTTCCCTGATATCAAAACTGCATATTTATCTAATCCTCAGTAGAATTAGCACTAACCTACAGGGTCAACTACAATATGAAATAACTGTGGAGAATTCTACACAACTCATACTCAAAGTAAGTGAAAGGGTACTCCTCCAGCAACATTTTTGGGGCTTCTACAGTGTTCCAATCAACTTATATTGACTCCCTTTTGGGTCTGAAATGAAATAAATACCTCATCTCTTATAGAAAGGGAGGATCATAAGTAACATTTGTGAAAGAAGCACAATTTTGAATATCACAGCAGCCTAGCCAATAATACAAACAATTCAAATCAGCCAGCCTCATATATATCTATATCTATTTAAGTAGATAGATGATATATAGATATGAATATAGATAATGATATCAATATAGATATGGCAGGATGGAACTATTTCTAAAATAATTAATACAAACTCAAAATTTTGGTTTTCAAAATACAAAATGGAAAACAAGAACATATATTCATCTAAATTTGAAAAAGTATTTTCATACAATCCATTTTTGTATGATTTTATTTATTTATTTATTTATTTATTTATTTATTTATTTTGGTTTTTCAAGACAGGGTTTCTTTGTAGCTTTGGAGCCTGTACTGGAACTAGCTCTTATAGCCCAGTTTGGTCTCGAACTCACAGAGATCCGCCTGCCTCTGCCTCCCAAGTGCTGGGATTAAAGGCTTGCGCCACCACCGCCCAGCTTGATTTTTATCTAAAGAACAATTTTTTTCATTTATTTTACATACTGCTGCAGTTTCCTGTCCCTCCTCCTCTCCTGTCACCCTACCCCTGGCTTCCCATCTAACCCTTCCACTCCTTCTCCATCTCCATTCATAAAGGGGCAGGCCTCCCATGGACTTGAACAAAGCTGACACATCATTACACAAATCATTTTAAAAGTTTAATACTACTTACTTTTACATCAACCATTTGTTTCATCCTGAAAAAAAAAGCAAAATGAATGTTACTGAGGCTATTCTACATAATATAAAAGTGGTTCTTTGGAAGATTATATTTTGACCTCCTTTACTTTATCAAAGTAGCAAGGTAGAATTAAGGGGAAAAAACTATCTTGCTTCCTAAAACTAATTGAATTCTTAAAATCAACTACAATTCATACAGATTGACTCAATATTTACTTGGGCCTGTGTAGTTGGAGGCTGTTTATTCGTTCCCAGGTGCCCAGACCCGAAATAATCACTCAGAAACTATATTATTTGCAATACTGTGTGGCCAATAGCTTAAGCATATTTTTAGCTGGCTCTTACATCTTAAATTAACCCATTTCTATTATTTTATCTTTTAACACAAGACTCATGGCCTACCAGCAAGGTTCCAGCTGGCATCCCATGCCTTTCTCCTCTGGCAGCTACATGGTGTCTCACTAACTCCCCCTTCTTCTCCCAGCATTCAGTTTAGTTTTCCCACTACTCTGCCCTATCACAGGCCAAAGTAGCTTCTTTATTCATTAACAAATAAAAACAACATATATACAAAATGACTTCCCACATCAGGTCTGTTCAATGGAGAAAAGATCAGCTGGTAAAGCTTGTGAGTGATGGCGATTTTAGACTCTAAGGATTGTGGTCCTTGATTTCTGTTCTATTTCTTTCCTTTTCAAAGATTTGTTCTTTATGTGTACATGTATGTGTGTACCTACTTGCAGGTATATGTAGGTGAGTACAGGTGACTGAGGAGGCCAGAGCCATCACCCCTCAAACTAGAGTTCAGGATGGAATAAGAGCCTTATTCTGTGGGTGCTGGGAACTCAGAACTTATCTTCTAAAAGAGCAGCAATTGCTCTTAACTGTCGATCCCACTACTTTTTTTAAATATTCTATATAGGAAGTCTTGTTAAGCTAAATATAGAATTGAATGGACATCATTTCAATTGAGTAGATTATAGATTCATGAGCACACTTTAAAATTTATTAGATTGAACTTTATCATGCAACTCAGATGGAGATTTGATTGGTTTTGAGGATCAAGCTCATGATTTTGGGTTCCAGATAATTCGATGATCTACTTAAGTGACATTTCAGTAACATTGCTCATAGTTAACAGAAGGCAGAATGGATCTTGGTAGTGTTCTACGTGACAGCTGATCCCAGGGGGCTGTCTCCCTCCTCTGACTCATGTTTTAAGAATGTCTGAGAAGCTCCTGGTGAGTGGGCAACCAACACTATCTTACATGTTGTGAAGTCATTATGTTCAGTAGGTAAGGCATACTAAATATATTCTACTTACCATCTTTACAGCTTACTGTCTTTTCTTTAGGCTCTGATCCTGTTATAAGAATAGGCATTTCTCTACAGCCTCTGTAGAATGTTGGACTGGGGCTTCGCATTGACAATTTTGCAATGACAAATTCTGTGCTTGTCTGTGTTTGCATCTCCCTGTGGAAACTGAATACTTAATATATAAAAACACTAGCCTGGGGAGCTGAGTAATTGAATCTCAAACTGTACCTCAAGCCAAGGTAGTGATTAATTTGTGCAGGAATTCACACTGAAGCTCTGTGTCTCCCTCTCCACTGCTGTGACATGACAAAAAATATTAATGTGAGTATGGACAGAATTAAATTAAAATGTTTGTGAAAAATTTTGTATTCAAAGTCAAACTGAGATGTTTACAATATGCATAAATTAGATCAAGATGAGGTAACAGGGAATAACAATATGAAATAAATTACATTTTAAGTTTTTAAATGGAGAAGCAACACACTAAGTCTATATATGTCAGCCTTATATTTGCATACCTGGTCCTAATTTAAGAATGTAAATAGATATTTGCTTGTGTTTATGAAGTAAAACATATTTCACATATGCACACTACATTCTTTCTGAGGAGAAAGTATTTAATTGACAGCATATAAGTCAAGCATCAAATGTTTGAAATAGCAACAGCAAAGATAAAAGGAAGTCAGTTGTATGTATAAGAAATACAGTAAGAGTATAAAATTCGATATGCAGAGAAAACTTTTTCTATTTAATTTGGCATCTGGTTGAAGTTGTTGCAGCTAAATGTTTAAAGATGGTTAGCAGATTTTAAGGAAGAAGGAAAAAACAGAGTGTGAAAAGTGGAAGGCTGAAAATGAGCTAGTACCTACCTGAAGTTCTGATTATGGCCTTATTGCAAACCAACATAATAATTAATGTGAACTTCAACCTTATACTTTTAGCAAGATAGCAGTTGGAAGTTAATGTGGCTGCATCTATATCCTAAACTCTTGTTCCAGTCATCATTTGTGGCTTAGAAGAATTAGTCTGCAAGTCATCTGATGTGGAAAAGGAACATTGGAACATAGCATTAAAAAAAAGTACAATTAAACCAGGATTCTGGTGTCAGTTGTACCAGTGCCTTGTAAATGACCTAGTGGAAGTCAACCTTATCATCCAGCACCCTTTTCTTACTTCTATGTAATAAAGGACACATTTCTTTGCTAGCGTGTATCTAAAGATCATTATGGAATCAAACCACTAAACAGATTTTGACAAACTTCTGTAAACTAGAAGCCAGCCATCGATAAAGAATAAGTATTGCACTAGACCAGACTAACCAAGAATTCACTGCAGGCCTATAACCACGATGGTAGAGTGGTAGGTTCCAATTTATATGACTATTTCAAGGTCTGTTCATATACTCCAGCCCTGCCTCCAAGTCAACTTCAATTTGTACTTTTGAGTTTCACGGGATATTTCTACCAAATAGGAAGGCCTTGGGGAGATTTTCTTTCCCTGGAAATATAATTTTTAACTTTCTCTGTAGTGCATAAGATTAATTAGAAATCAATCACAAATCTAGAAATCAAGTTATATATTAGTTCACCTTTTGCCAAAATCTACAGAACAAAGGTTTAAAAGTATTTTTAAATAAACACAAATTACTTCAAGTTGCGTTTAGCATTTGTCTATTAATGGATCATTCCCTGAGGACTGTTATAAAAAGAATGCAACTCCAAACTGGTTTTCTATAAAGTGGCAGAGTTTCTATGTTCCTTCAGCCTTGGAAAGTATAATTTGAAAAGGCCTAACCTATTTAGCTCAAACACCATATGTGCCTACAAAGAAAGACTGTATCTAAGAAAAATAAGACTAATTTAGCTAAAACTAATGAATGCCAAGTAAAAAAAACTTCAAGTTAAAATCTAGAAAAGTCAGTTTTATTTTAACACATTCTATTACATTTGGACTTGTTGCCAACCGCAAACATTGCCTAACAAAGGTGAAACTTGATCTACTTAATCAGAATAATCTGGACTTCAATTCCAAATGAACTACTTTTTAATCCCAGAACTCAGGAGGTAGAGGCAGATGGATATGTGAGTTTGAGGCCAGTCTGGTCTACAGAGCAAATTTCAGGACAGCCGGGGCTAAACAGACAAACCTTGTTTCAAAACACCAAACCAAACAAGACAAACAAACAAAAAACCGAAACACCTACCTTTAATGATACCAGAATTTACCGCTAAAGCTAAACTTCCAAGGAGGGAAGCAACCAGCAGACACACCCAGCTATAATGCCTAAGAGCCACAAGGACACTAAGGATGTAGTAGCAGCATACATAATTGGAAGTAACCAACATATTTCTACTTGGACTTCAGGCAAATTCAACAAGAGGAAAATTATTTCTGACACTGGAAACCTAGCCAACTAACTACCCAGGACAAGTGACTCATGGATCTTGAAGGAGAACCAACAACTACCACTTTACTAAACCATAATAATCACTGATTAAATTGTAGATATTTATCATTAAACCCACAGATAACTGTAGTCTTCATCCTGCATCTAGAAAACTCATTTTCACAGAGTTCACTTTAGAAAAGCACAATCAATTGAAATGCATTGTCGTAGAGCCTGGTCCCAACTGATATGTCTACAATATAACTGCTTCACTAAAGCTTGGGAATCATTGTGAAAGAGGATGGCAGAGGGATTTTAAGAGCCTGAGGAACAAGAAATTTGATGTCAGATCACATAGCCTGGTAATATCAGAGAATCTATATACATAAAGTCTAACTAATATAAATATCTAAAGATGACTTGAACAAGGATGATTCTAATAAACATTTCAACATGGAATGAGGGATGATCATGAGGTTTCAACCCTAGACAAAGAATGGCAGGCACCTAAAGAAAACTGAAAGCAAGAGAATATTCCCCAGGGAATATCACACCTACTAGTTATCCAATATCAGATTGTTAGCCCTGAAAACATACATACCAATAACATTATATGAACTATGCAGGCTTTATTTCTATATTTAGAAATACACACACACACACACATAAACAATTCAAGAAAAAGAGACTGTGAATTTGAATAAGAAGAGTTGCATGGAAGGCATTGGCAGAAAGAAAGAGGGAAAATGAAATAATTATAATGTCAAAAATTAAAATAAAAAATGATACATTTCCTCTTATTAGTTACATCTCTTGTTGCTCTGACAAAAGAAAATACCTGGCAAAAGTAACCTACAGAGTCAAGGATTTGCTTTAGCTCACAATCGGATAGTATAGTCAATCAAAGATATTATCACAGCATTATGAGGTCACATTGTGATTATAATCAGGAAACAGAAAGACATAGATATTACTTCTCAGCTAATTATCTCCATGTTCAGTCCTGGACCCTGACCACTGGTTGATGTCACCTGCATTCAGGGTAGAACTTACACTTCAGTTAAAGCTTCCTGGGAAAAACTCTCATGGATACTCCCAGTGGTATATTTATTATATTCTAAAATCCAGTTAAGTTGGCAGTAGATCACGCAGAGCAGCAAATACAAATAAAAAGCATGATACTGGCCATTTGACACGTGGCTTTAAGCCCAGCACTAGGGATACAAAGGCAGGCCAATCTTGTTGAGTTTGACATCAGCCTGAGCTTCGGAGTGAGTTTCAGGACAACCAGAGATATAAAGAGAAAATCAGTCTTGAAAAAACCAAACAGAAAACAAACAACAACAACAACAACAAAATACTGATAGTTACTAGCCTCCATTGCTAAATTACCATAAAAATTTAAAATCTCAAAAAGTGAGTACATGCTATGGCTTTTATAAAATCAAGTCTATTTCTGAAGTCATATAATTTCTCAATAAGAAAATTTATCTGAAATCAAAAATTGAGTGAGTGAAGATCCTGAGACCTTTATGGATTGTAATGGTTGTAACTACCTCAGTGATGCTTAGTGCATTATCCATTAAAAATGGACTGCCAACTCTTCCTCCCACATTCTAACACATAACCAAAGAGATCTCTTTCTGAGTCTATGGAAGATTTACTCCTTTCCTTCACATTACACAATGTTTGTTAATACCATCTTGTAGCCACTTTCCAGTGGTTTTAATCAATTGCATTAACACGGTCAGGCTGTTTCCATTAATTATAATCCCAGCCCTGTCTCCTGAACTGCTCCATATTGTGAGGTTAGTAATGGACACATGTGCCACGTGCCTGCAGGCTGAGGGGAAAGGGAGACTCTTCCCAGTTTAGGACCACAGAGGAAGAAACAAAGTTTTGTTTAAAAAAAAAAAATTCCAGAAAATCATTATTTAAATCTGTGAATGGAAGCATCTTGTTTTAAAGCGTATGATATTATCATTATTCCTGGGGTTTAAAGGAAAATCTATTATAATGGAAATTGTATGTGTTTCTTAGAAGACTTCACTCAATGCAGACAAATGGTGTGCCAAAGCATGCTTGCTTTATTACCTTTTCTACCAGAGTATACATCTCAAGTCCTGAAAGAGTCCTCAAGCTAAACTGGATGCCTCTCTTCTATTCCCCAAGAATGGCTCCTGCTCATTTCTAACCCAGCTTTCTGGCAGATGTTAGCTCACTTACAGGGAAACTTTTCTCCTAATGCTCTTCTTCCTGCTCTCAGTATATTATAGTAAGTGGGATGGGAATGGAGGAAGCTGAGAAATGATGAACTTCTGTCATTTTACAGTTTTTAGTCTAAGTTCAGACTACTGAAATCTTTCAAAGGCAAGGCTAATGTACTAAAGGGTTGTTGTGGGTGTGAGCTCCTGTGTGTGCACTTGCCTCCATTTCAAGAGCAGTAATTTGCTTCTACTTAATAACTAGGAAAACACAAGGACACTAGAGATCAAGATGCAGAAGGATTTTGTCTTGCTTAGATAACCACAACTTTATTGACAATACAAATAGATTGCCTAATGCAGCCATTATATGTGGAGGCAGAAATTTGCTTGGCTCAGCAGTAAAATCAACTGCAAAGAACAATGTCATTTTGCCTGAAGACTAAATTTCATCTAGGTTTGTGGAAAGGAGATTGACTAATGAGGGAGAGGCTGCATTTGAGTTGTGGCTTCATGTGGGTGAGGGGTGAATGGCTTCAGGTACTGTAGTATCCTCTCGGTGTGTGAAAAGAAGATAGTACCTCTGGAGGATATGCTCTGTTTCATGATTACTCTTTAAATGAATATAATGATATTTTACCTATTTACTATTCTCAAATTTACATACTGTACTCAAATTATTCTCTGTGTTTTCACATGCCATTTGATTATCATTTAATTATCTATCCCATGTGTAAGCATCACAGTGTCCACCTACAAAAGAAAGAATGAGATACATTCATTGAAAGAAAATAGAAGGGATAATCGTGTACAAACAGAAATGACTAAATGAGTGCTCAGGTGTTTCAAAGATAATACGTTCCACACATATAACAGACAAAACCTCCTGAGTATATATAGTAGTTTGCCAGAAAACAATGATGTCCTTTTCAAATCAAGGAAGTCATTTTAAGAAAATCAATAATGTTTTTAAGTCATTCCAGATTTTCCAAACCAGGTAGAAATTCCCCCACCACGGGCACTTGAGAGTTGGGCAATTCCTCCACAAGGGGCACTACAGAGTTGGGGAGATTTCTCCACAAGAGGCACTAGAGAGTTAGGGGAGATTCCTCCACAAGGGACAGTAGAAAGTTGGGGAGATTTCTCCACAGGAGACAATAGAGAGTTGCAAGGGGAATTCCTACAGAAGGGGCATTAGAAAATTGGGGGATTCTTCTACAAGGGGCATTAGAGAGTTGGGGGATTCCTCCCCTAGGGACACTAGAGAGTTTGGGGATTCCTCCCCTAGGGGCACTAGAGAGTTGGGAGATTCCTCCCCTAGGGGCACTAGAGAGTTGGGGGGATTCCTCCCCTAGGGGCACTAGAGAGTTGGGGGGATTCCTCCACTAGGGGCACTAGAGAGTTGGGGGGAATTCCTCCACAAGGGGCACTAGAGAGTTGGGGGGATTCTTCCACAAGGTGCTCTAGGAAATTGCAGGGATGTTAAACCACATGGCAACTCAAACCACATAATGAGACAAATGACTGATCTGGAATTACTTACTAGTCCCACTTGGCTTTAATCACTTGGAAAACAATCCAGATGGTTCACACATGTGAGTTTTCAGTCATTCTTAGACTGCTTAGGAAGGTGGAATGCAAAACGTCTAGGTTTTAGAATCTCAAGTGTGTTCTTTAATTATACCCTCTATCACCTTCATTAAGATTTAGCACATGCAGAAGTTTTGTATCTTATACAAGTCTATCCACCCAGAATATATCAGTTTGTTCCCTGGTTTGCCAAACTGTTAATATTGTTTTCATCAATCCTTGTTACAGCCTACATGGGATATTATGACTTTCAGACCACCTTAAATTAAAGGAACATAAGAAGAAACCTTTGGTATTACAACAAATTCAAACTGTAGGTGGCTAGACACAACACCTCCTTACAATACCTTCAATAACCTTTTCTAAACATGTTGAATGATAAGTCAGAAGATATTCTCATGAAAATTAAATATGTTCTCAGGATTATAATGTCCACCCATTCATTCCAGAGATACTTAGAATCCTTCTAAATGTCCAAGCTAGTAGGGCTTTCCAAAAGTTCTTTCCAATGGCAATATTGAAGGTTGTTGCTAACTAAGAAATCTTTCAAACATATTTCCACATTTTTTCAGGCTGTGTACTTAAACACCATATGGATTACTTTAATACCTATGAAATTTCATCTAAGCAATTTCTTCTTGAACTGCAAAGAATATAATTTTGTGTTGAATTATTGCTTATTTCATACTTCATTCATAGAAACACATACTATGCATTTTTCTACACAGAAAACAAATGTACTTGACAGCTAATAAAACATATACCATGTCCATAACTACAGTGTTGTAGACCAGCTTCATGGGCCAATAAGATTGAGAGCATGCTAATTTAATGTAAAACTTTTTCTGTGGAGAAAATGCAAAAAATTATACATTAGTGAGGTGATTTTGCATGTGCGACTGTTTACATCTACATCTGGTGGATTTTATGATCTATACACTGACAACAAAAATTCAAATGGGGACAGATATTTGTGCTACATTTGTGCCATGAATTATGCCATAAATAATCACAATAAGAATGTTTCACGTTTTCCTGAACATAATACTTTATACAGTACGATTACTTAATAAAACTCTCATTTCCATTATTGATTATTTTCCATGCAAGTCTCCATGCTGAGATACAGTATGCCCACAGAGTCACTAGCCTGAAGAATACTAGTTAGTCTTGTATGTCTTTGACATGCTCCATTTCTGACCTGGACTGGCTCACCCATCCTTAGGGAATATGGTGGTCCCCCACTCCTAGCAGGTTACCATATTGATGCTAAACTTATTGTGGACACCCTGTAAGTGTAGCATACTACAGCCCAAATTACCTTGATTCAAACAACGCTGCTGTCTCAGCCTCCCCAGTTGCTGGGGCTAGAGGGGAGGCATGCCACCATGCCTAGATTCCCCTATCTTTAATATGTCATTAAGTACTGAGTCTCTTTAAAGTATCCAATTCTATTAGACACTTGAATTTTTAATGTACAAAATGTTTGTGCCCAATCTGTATATTTTTGCAGTTGCCAGTCATGACTCTGAATTTCTTTATAAATAAGCAATTACTTTATTCCATTTTATGCACTATTTCAAAAAGTACTAATGTTTAAGGAGCAAGACACTGTACCTGTGTTACATTTTCTCAATCCAAGAATAGGAAACCATCAGAATTATTTTCACTCTAAAATAAGATAGTGATTTTGAAAATCACTTGTACATGTATATTAGAAACTGTTACTCAGAATATCACATGTACTTTGTGTATTATAGCATAGTAGTTTTTCAATCTACTTTTAAGGCCAACTAATTAGGGCTAAATATTCAAATTATCCTGTTAACTTACACATTTTTTAAATGCATTGATAAAATTAGTACAGTATAGATTGATTTTCATATTTCATTTAAATAAACTTAATACAATGAGATACCAATTATCCATACTGGTTGGTAGATATTGCCAGATAACTTTCCTTAGACTGGAAAGTTTTGAATCATATTTCAACATCTAAACATCAGTTTTATCCTCTGAAGATAAGGAAAGTACAAGGAGCCCTTTGACTTAACAAAGAACCCCACAGCACTACTTACAAAGAATTTTTACCCTTGCAGCATGGCTGGTTTGAACAGTGTAAAATTGTTTGTCCTGCTGTCTTCCCTTGAAAGCTCAGCTCATTTTCCCTAAGCAGCTGCAGGGTGTGTGAAACAATGCCTGACATTGTAAATCAAACAGAACAGAACTCACATCCTAATAAGTCTCTTGGAGACTAAATGTTTGTCGAAGATCCACCACTGCATCCAAGTGCCAGAAGAAATGACAAGGTGAACATTAAGTTATTGTCCAAATTGAACCCATTGTGAATTCAGTAAGGAAAGATTCATAATTAAGTCTGAACTTAGTTTTTCCTGCACCAGACAAATCAGGAGACATAATTCTTGTGTCACTAATGTAAAGGTCAGTTGCCATTTGTCATCCACTTTTTAAAAAAACAACCATTTTTTGAGATTATAATTGCATTATTTCCCCTTCCCTTTTCTCCTTTCAATGCCTTCCATATACTCCCCTTTGCTTGGTGTGGGAGGTTCTTCTGTCTATGTGTTGCTTTGATTGGTTAATGAATAAAGGAACAGCTTTGGGCCTATAGCAGAGCTATAGGGGAACAGAGCTAGGCAGGAAAAACTAAATGAAATGCTGGGAGAAAGAAGGCAGAGTCAGGAGATGCCATGGATCTACAGCCAGAGATAGATGTGCTGGAACTTTGCCGGTAGGCCATGACCCCGTGGTGATATACAGATTAGTAGAAGTGGGTTAAATTAAGATGTAAGAGTTAGCCAATAAGAAGCTAGAGCTAAAGGGCCAAGCAGTGATTTAATTACTACAGTTTCTGTATGATTATTTCAATACTGGGAGGCCAGGACCAACAAGCAGTTCCTTGCAACATTTTTTGTCTTTCAAATTCATTGAAATTTATTAATTTTATTTATTTTATTAATTGTTGTTATATAATATATTACATATAATTATATAATTAACACATAAATATACCCTGTTCAGTCTATTTCATGTTACTTGCATGTATGTGTTCAGGGCTGACCATTTGGTATTGGATGCATTGTCGGTGTGCTCTTCTTTAGGGAAGACTATTTCTCCTGCTTTCAGCATCCCTTAGTTACCTGTAACTGTGTAGGGTTGATGTTTCTTCGTGGGTTTGTTCTGTTCTGTTTGGCATGTGTATTGTCATCCTTGCTAAGCTCATATTTAGGCAGTCATGGTAGTAATCTTTTATGAGTGTAGCTTCTGACATTTCTAGGAAATAGAAAATTGTCACTGTTTTTAAAAGCCTTTCCCCAAATACACGCCCAGCAGCTCTGTGGATGCCGCATGTGTAAAAACCATATCATGGTATGATCACTTTTCACTCTAATGACAATGACAGGAATTTTGTCTGTTTTAATTGGGTACATTTTGACAACTTTTACAATAATTTTTTCATTTTGTATATGGGCCCTGGGAAACTATATGCCACCACACAGGTGTGGAGATCAGAGTGGAACCTTTAGGACTCTATTCTCTTCTTCTACCCTAGAGACTTGGGGATTGGCCTCTGGGAAGGTCAAGCTTTCTCAAGCATTAAGTCCTCTTGGCAACCGTGCAATCTCAGCAGCCTTTTTGATACATTTTTAAAAGATGAGCAAATTCCAACTACAAGGGAATATGTCCCTTATATTATTGTTGTTGTTGTTATTGTTATGGTTTCCATATAACCCTCTCTTGTTTGATGTTCTTCCTGGGGAGATGTTATTCACCCTAGCTAGGCAACTGATGGCAGACCAGATTAAGTATACCACCAAAATCCAACTTGATGAAGCAATGGGCTTTATTGCACTTACAACAACTTGATGGAGGAGTCACTTACAGGAGCAGAAATCATTTAAAGATGGGAGAATCACCAAGCACATACCCAGCATAAGTAATGGCCCATGAAAGATGAAAACCTGGAGTGCACCACGTAACCTCCAGGTCAATAAACAAGTCAGAAACTACCTTTTTCAGGAAGATCAACTGTTCTCTGCCTCTTCCAAACAGTTCAGCTAGCCTAAGATTGTCTCTCAGCAGTCCTTACTTATTATATATATATTTATATGAATATATATTTATATATTTTTTATTATATATATATATTCTTAGATAAGAAGAGCCCTAGTGAATCTGCCAGTTTCAGCTATGCTACGTCACCTTTATTTTGACATCCTGCATCTCAAGGAGCTTCCTCTAAGATGCGAAGTTGTTTCTCAGGAGGAAACTGGTAGACAAAACCCAGATTGGACTTTAGCTCACTGTGTAACTGAGTGTGACCTTGGACTTCTGCTCATCCTGTCTGTGCTACCAGGTCCATTCCATATGCTGCTGACAAACAAACCTAAGGCTTCTGGCATGTTAAGCAAATTTACTATTTGAGCTATGTCTACAGCCCCCAAAAAGTTCTGCCAACCTTTGGGTCTTGCAGATTGAACTCAAGTCAACAGGCAGTGCAGCAACCATATTTATGCCCTCTGACAATAAGACTAGAAAATCTTAGCATACATATGAGCATATGTAATTTCTCATGAAGGAATATCCTACGTCTGGATTACAATGTACTTTAGGTGGAATCATATTCCTTCCACCTTCTCCCATACCTGACTCTCTTAAAATTCAAACTGTTCCTCAGATGTAGTTATAACATTATGCATTATAGAAACCTCGGACTGGTTATGATTTGTGCCTTTCCATCAGTCCCAACACTGAACATATCAGCAAGTCCTGCTGATCCTCTGAAATGTTCTTATATTAAAGGTTTATCTCACTCTATTTTGCCATCTGCCTAGGGCCAGCCACCCTCAACTTTTTGTTCAGTTCACTGAACCAAAAGATTAACTGGTCTCCATGTTTCCAGTGCAGCCCCTAAGCTTCATGCTTCCACTACACCCTGTAAGTTCCAAGCTCGGTGGTTCCTCTTCACCAAAGCGATCTCTATTTATTGAATCACAACACTTCTCTTTTCAATCCTCCCGATAACTTTCCATCTGACCTAAAATAAAATTGAAACTCTTCACGGCAAAGCTACACACAGCATTATTCAACAGGCTTTCTGTCAACCTTCTGCTTGACCTCTTCTTATTTCTTACAGGAAAAAGAAAGAGAAATTATTTTTCTGTCTTACACTTTTCCCCCCTTGGTTGTTTCTTGTCCCCTCTAGAATATTACAAAATTGGAATTAAATTTATCCCAAGAAATCTATCAATGAATAAAACTCCCAAGCTCATAAAAGCAAGCACAGGGCCACCTGTCTGAAAACAGGACCAGAAAGTCTTTCTATCTTATTTGGAAAAATAAAGCTGAGAGCTGATGTCAGTAACATTTTCTCCAAAAATCGTTCCAAAGTTCCCTTGTGGCCATTTCTTTATCACAAAGTGAATCACATCTTCAGCAACAAAAGTGGACCCTCACCTTCAAACCACCAGGAGAATGTCCTTAATGTTTAATATTTGAGCAAGAGCCATGGTTTCTGTTTGTAAGTCTCAGGAGGAAAGCATTTTGATAATTGAATGATTTCCGGCAGGGAAGCACACTCCCAAACCCACATGCACTCATGTCTGTTCCCGACTCCACTGCCAAGATGCTTATTTATTCTATGTCTGGGGTTTTCCAGTTTAAATAAGCCCTTCTGCTTCACTATTATGTCCACTTGTATTTGGTGTACAAATTATTTTCTCATTGACTCCATGCCGTGTTATGTTCCTTGAGGAGTAAGTCTTGCAGCTCACAGGAGTCCTGAGGTGTCTGTGCGCACTGCAGCATGGAGTCCTAAATCAAGTTTCCTGCTGCGGACTGGAGCTAACAGAGCAACTTAGGCTACGGATGATGAGCAGCTGACAAGCTTTGGTGGGCAGCAAAGGCAAGTTGGTTAAATCCCCTTGTTGCTTTCCCTTCTCTGGCCACATACAATAATGTTTATTTTGTGTTGCTTAAAACAGGGTTCACTTAGTAAATGCTCTTCCCTACGTACTTTTGCAAATGCAGTGCCTGCCAAGCCTCCAGAGGTTTTCCCTGTCAGTACTGGCTTTTCCTTTCTTCTTAAATCTTCCAAGCCTTCTGAAAAGGAGGCAGTTAATTAACTGCTACAGATGATTCGGGTATGGAGCTCACCAAACGAACAGCAGAAAGCTGTTAGCGTTTTAATATTGACTACTTTAGAGCATATGCACCTTGGAACAATTTGCTGCATATATAGAGGAAAAAGTCTATACTACTTTAATACTCTAATGTTTTCAAAATTCTGTCCTGATTCTTGCAAAAGCTGAACAGAACACAATGTTTTTATGTAAAAATTTCCACAATAGTATAATGTGCAAGGTCAACACACATCACAGGATAAAAGATGATATGAGCTGAGGACTGGCCAACAACTGGCCTGAACTTACTACTTTCTGCCAGATAGTATTCTAAGTTCTCTATGTGGAAATGCTGGTCTCATTCTCACTGAGTCTCTATGAGATTAACTCTATATGTAATATTGTTGATTTTTCATGATTCAGTGAGACACACAGGACTTAACAGTAGCTCAGAATCAGACAGATCATGAGGAACAAAGCCCGGCTTTCAGTATAAAGACAGTTACACCTGAGTTAACAGATGGAAGACCTCAGTGGCTATTAAACTACTGTCTGATTGAGACAATAGAAAAGTTACTAATAGAAATACAGTTAGTCCGTTCAAAAGTGCCTAGTGAATGCCTGTTCTTCCAATGGAATCAAACAGTATAAATGAACAGTGTGGCATAACACTGGCAGAATTCCTAAGACAGCAGCTGACGGCGAGCAAGATGGAGCGCGTGCCCAGGATGGATAGGTGAGTGAAGACATTTCTTACGTCCTGGTGAGGACAGAACAAGACGGACAACATGAGCTTTCAACATGTGGAATAGTAAACAGCTGAAAATTTAATTTTGAAGCATTTCTGGAGCTTTCCACTTCATGTGCTTGGAGTCATAAACAGAAATGTTTTTAGAACAAAAAATCATAAAGAGCATATTTGCAAGCCAGAATGAAGTGTTAAGTGTCTTTAATTCTCTCAAAATCCATCAGTATAAAAACAAGTATTTCTAGGGGCAAAACAATTATTATTATTAATATTAATTGGGATATAGGAGGAGTGTTGTTCATACCAGACTCCACAACTAAGAGGCCTCTTAATTGGCCTCAGTTTTTGTATCTGTAAGTTGGAATCGTGTCAGAGTCTGGCTCACAGTGTTGAAAGGACTTGGTAGCCTTAGAAACACAGGAGTTTGAACCGCACCTCAAACTTGATATCTTAGCAATACATCATTTTCTCCTAGACATTCTTATTTCCAAGTGTGAAAACTGAAATCATATGAAGCAAGTCTGACACTTGTCCTCACAGGTTAGCATTGGTGACTTCCATCATGCTGTTTAAAAACCATAGTCGCCGTATTTCCAGTATCTGGATCCAAAAAGAAGTTTTTAATTAAACTTTTGAAGAACTCATCTCTGGACCTCAGTTAACCTAGCAGCAACTGAATCAAAGACACAACCAGACCTTACTGAAGACTGGAAATACATAAGATGTTATCCCATGAGGGATTACAATTCTGTGGCTGAGTCTGGGTTCTACAAGGAACATATTATCTGCTAATAAAATATAAGATTCTTTCATTATTGTTTCAATCAATTTAGGATAAACCAATCTCATTTCCTTTGGCTTCTGTGTAGGTTGCCTGTCATTTGGAATGATAAAGCGCTTCCCCCAAGGTCTCCAGGACAAGGAAATGACAGTTTTCATAACGAATCATCCTGTTTTCTGTGCCTTCTACATTTGACCTTTTTCCCTTTGCAGTCTCTTTCCCACAATTGATTGGAGCCAGGATATAGTTTTTTGTTGTTGATGATTTCTTTTTAGCTTCATTTTTCTCCATACTATCTTTCTTAGCATTCCTTCCCCCAAACCTATCTCAGTTTTATGTCTGAGAACATATTAAAAAAAAAAAGCTGGCCTTCTATTGCATAGTCAAATAAGGGGTCAGACTAGCCAACACATCCCTTCACTCAAGTAGGCAAATGAATAAGAGCGCCCTGGGAATGACACCAAGGGCTTTGCATTTCTGGTCACATTCACATAACCCTAGTATAATTTGAAACGATCCAATACAAATCCTATATGAAGTATAAATTCAAAAGAATATGTAGATGTCTCTCAGTAGTTTTCCATGTGAAAATATTTTGTTTGAAATTCAGTACTAAAGAGTATCTGGAGTTAATAAAAAGAAAAATTTATTCTGTCCAGATGAATGAATTTAAAACCAAATTTTCTTACTAAAGAATAACAGAGTATATGGTCTTTTGGAAGCTGTGTTAAATAGATCTAGTGGCTTTAAAAATATATGTGTTATGACTAGTTGAAAATTTTGCATATTAAACCCAAATTCAAACATTTTCATCATGCATGGTAGTTAATGTAAAATTCATCTGATGGGCAAATCTCTCAGTATCATTATTTGTTATAACCAAACTGTGAGCCCTATTAGAACTGTATTCCAGAATGCTATCATTTATTAAAGAGAGTGAAAAGAATTAAGAAAAATGATAAAATAGAACAAGAAATGGAAAATAATACATTAACCTCTTCTATGATGCGTGTGTGTGTGTGTGTGTGTGTGTGTACATATATAAACTTTTATTCAGGTACAGGATACAGTAAACATTTTTATCCCAGTAATTTATATTCATTAATTTTGTATATAAACTTTTAGTATACGTATGCAAGTCCTTCCAAACTGTCCATTAAACATGCATGGCTCCTATCTACTTTGAACACAGGTATAATGTCTATGGGTATGCTAAACTAGGCAAGTGTTGAAGACACATTTTTTTCCATCAAAAGCATATCTGACAACACTTTTCTATGTAACCAAAGCATAGTGACTTTAATGACAGATGAAGGATTTTGCTGTAGACCTCCTGTTTTCTAAAGACCACCCCAAGGATGTACATTTGTGTATTGCTTTCAATTGGATTATCTTTGCAGAGGTGTTCTTTCCAATGGAGGGTTGCCAGAGCGAAATTCCTCTCGATACCTTCTTTCTCATATCTTTTAATTTCATATAGTTCACTAAGTAGCAAAGCAAGAAATTTTAAGGGACTCATAGTTTAAACTATAATTAGAAAAGTGATAGTTAAATATATTAAATAACTTCCCTGATCCAAAAAATCAGGAGGATAAGAAAAAATCAGCACATGGCAAAATATTGAATCCAGCCTAAGGAGCCCATCAGTGTACCTACAGGACATCGGGGAGTCAAGCCTGGGCTGATCTTGTGAGTACAAGACTTCAGACTCATTACTTTGACAAACAAACACAGGGGATTTGAAACATCTGAAAAAATCACACCTTAGCCCATAGTCAAGGTAAAAAACACATAACTTGTTTAGATAAGATATTGTCATATCTGAAATTTGGAAATCTCAAATATACTTATAAACTTTACTAATGAAATTTATTTTTACGGGTCTCTATCACTTTGTTTAATGTGGCTATTTTCAGATATATAACAAATTATATTTCTGAGGAGAAGAGAAGGCCCAACAGTACAAACATCAAGAGGAATCAGGTTTATAATGCTGAGACCTATTGTATGATCCATGTAGTCTTGCTTGGCAGAGATGGCGCATTCTTGACTCAAGGTCTTGGTGATGTTCTATCTTGGAGTATGTGTGTCTATCATTCCAATTCCTACTCCTTAGTCATTCTTTTACTGTAATCAGTAAAACTGAATAAAGGCGTTCTTGTTGCTGCCATTCTTTGGATCTAAGGACTGTAGCTGATACATTTTTTTCTCAGCAACATTTTTCTCCACTTTTAAATCTTTGTAGTTAAAGTAGCAACAGACTACTACTGAAGAGCACCTGACTCTTTAACCTCACCTGGTAGAGTATTTGGCAAAAATGAAGTGAGTGATTCAGATAGAATGATGAACACTCGCAAAATTGACTTTAGCATTTTCAGTAATGTCTAGACATGAAGACAAAAGTCAATTTCATCAAACATAATACTCTTTCTTTGGGGGCATTTTTTATTTTTAAGGACTTCTGCTTTCGTGAGGGTGTTTCTTATTTTTCAGTTCATTTTCAAAAATGTTATCATAAATAAATAGCATAGTGTTTTCATTTTTGAAGTTACATATTTCATCTCTCTTGTTGCCTGTTTCTCTTCCTGCTTCTTCAAGAAGACAATTGTGTGGGAGGTCCTTCTGTCTATGTGTTGCTTTTATTGGTTAATGAATAAAGAAACTGGCTTGGCCTGATAGGGTAGAAAAGAGCTAGGCAGGAAAACTAAATGGAATGCTGGGAGAAAGGAGGAGGGGTCAGAGGAGAAGTGATGGAGCCCACTGGAGACAGACACTGGAAACTTTAGCCAGTAAGCCACTGTCAAGTGGCGATACACAGATTAATAAAAATGAGTTAAATTAATATGTAAGAGATTAGCCAATAAGAAGTTAGAGCTAATGGACCAAGCAGTATTTTGATTAATACAGTTTCTGTGTGATTATTTCAGGTCTAAGCTAGCCAAGCAGCCGGGAACCAACAAGCTGCTCCCTCCTATTACAAGACAGCAATTTTATTCTACTTGGGTTTGCTTTATAACCTTGTTTTCTTTTCTAGCACTTTTTGATAGTGCTCAAACTCATATTTTTAATAACCAGGCTGATGCAAAGGAGGATTCCTGAAACTGTAGTAAAGTTTAGGATGTATCCAAAATGTTTTCCCCATCTGTTTTTATTTAACTTACAATGTCAGACAATTGAATATGAACACTGTCTTTAATTTCAAATAATTTATAATGTGCAAATATCTCTATTCTCTCATTATTACTCCTTTTTTCAAAGAATTGAGTTTCCACATAGCATTGAAGTTGTATTATGTTTTCTTTTTAGGAAGATCTCTTTCCAAGTACAACAAGTCGGTACATTGCAATCCTTATTCCATAAATATTTTCCCTAAATAATATCTAAAAAACTAACAGCAAAGTGACCCCATTAAAATGTTATTTGTCTAATGGCCATTTAATTTGTTGTTGATCAAAAAAGAATTCCCTTTTTAATCTAATGGCAGTTAAGGCACTGAGTTAGGGGTTTATGCAGAATGAAAATGAAAACTATCGAATACCCATGTCCTTTTGAGATTGAACAGGAAACTGTTGGGGAACCAGCACACATAGTTTTACTAAACTGGGAATATGAACCTGGATTCCCATGATGCAGTAAATACAAAAGGATCAAGAGAAATAACAAGCAAAGGAGTCAAATAGAGATAATATTTATGCTTTAGATATACTTTGAAACAGAGGTAAATCAGGAGATAGTCATGATTTTCTGGGAATTTTTATATTTTAAGTATGGAAATAAATGACTTTGATATTATTTTATTAATTATTAATTTTGTTTTTATTAATTATTGTAATAGTTATACTGGACATAAAGCACCTTAAGAAAGGAAGAATTTACTTTGACTCTTGGTTCAGGATGCTGCTTGCTGATATTGCAGTGAACAGGAGGAAGCCAAAGAGAATAACACCATTTGGTTGCCTTTCTCCTTTTTTCCCTTCAAATTCGGTTCAGGAACCTGCCTTACAAGTTGGAATCACCCGTATTCAAGTCAGGTCTTCTACATAAAGTTAATCTTTTCTGGAAATGCTTCAAAGACACACAATTATGAGCTTCAGTAATGCCCTATATGGCTCTTCATTTCATCAATTTGACAATTAAAATTAACTATCATAGGTGTATGCATATACTTTTAGAAAAGACCTGCAGTTTAGAGAAGGATGAAACACACCAGAAAGATACTTCAGTTAAAAAAAATGTTTAAGTAACCAAATAAGCTAAGAAGCAGATGTCTCATATAAAGCATTATAGAGAGGAATGAGGAACTGTGCTGTGGTAAGGAGAAAGGAAGAGAGGACTTATCGTAAAAATCACAAATCTGTAGCTTTGAGGTTATTAATAGATGTGAGGAGTGCCTTCTGTTATTTCTAAACTTATGCTTTTGCTCATAACTGCAAAATAAACAGAAGCAGTCAGAGAGAGTATGAGAGTTTAGAAGAAAATGGGATATACTGGAAGCAGCTACAGTGAACATGTTGTAGTAACCTGTTCCAACTTACCAGTACCCAAAGATGTATTTACTTTTCAAGTAAACAATTTAAATGTTATGAAGACACAATATATATTTTTAGAAAGTACATATTGTGGGGAAAAATCTAATAAAATACAAAATAAACCTGATGTGGTATTTCCCTTTTGATGCTGTGAATACCATTTTTCATTTTTTAATGAATAAAGAAAACTGGCTTGGCCTGTTGATAGGGCAGAACTTAGGTAGGCGGGGAAAACTGAAAACTAAGCTGAATGCTGGGAGGAAGAAGGGTGGAGTCAGAGAGACACCATGGAGCCTCTAAATGAACAGCATTCTCAGAAATGGAAGCTACTCTGCATGGTGCTCCATGTGTGCCTTTTTCTCCTCCTCTTCTTTTCTATTCTTTTTTTAGTTCAGTTCTTTCTGTTCCTTTTAGTGATAAGAAAAATATATATTGTGTTCAGAAAAAATAGAATTTTCAATTGCTTTATAATTAAAAATTATACTTTCTGAATTTCTCTCATCTTATCAACTTTCTATTAAAACTCCTGGAATCAGACTGGTTTCTTTTTCCTTCTTTGCTGTTTTCGGTTTTGGGTTTCTTGTTTGCTTGTTTTGTTTTGGGGGGGTGTCATGTCTTTGTTTTGTTTTGGAGACAGGGATTCTCTGGTGTAGCTGCAGCTGCCCTGGAATTTACCCTGTCGAATAGGCTGACCTTGAACTCATAGAGGTCAACCTGCCTCTGCCTCCCTAGTGCTGGGATTAAATTTGTCCACCACCAATGCCCAGCCCAGGTTGACTTCTGAACTGGGGATTTCCTTTTTGTTTTTTGTTTGGTTGGTTAGTTTGGTTTGGTTTGGTTTGGTTTTTCACAGCAGGATTTCTGTAGCTTTGGAAGCTGGCCTGGAACTCACTTTGTTGATCAGGCTGGCTTCAAACTCACAGAGGTCTTCCTGCCTCCGCCTCTGGATTAAAAGCATGTGCCACCATTGCCTGGAGGGAATTTCCTCTTTTTGACTTGTATTTGTTCCCCATATTGTTCAGCTATCTTTAGAGCATAATTCATCAATTTATCTTTCCTTCTTCGCTTGTGTAGTATTTTGTTGTGTGCCTCTTATTATCTTCACATTTCTTAATCTGTTCCTTTATTTTTGCTTTCTTTGTACCCTCAAATAAGGCTATACAGAGGTAAATGTGGGCAAATTTTTCAAGAGCATTTTATCTTAAAATGTCTAAATGGTTGATTGATGCTTTGTATATATTAAATTTTCCTAGTCTCTATTTTCCCTCCCAACTTAGAAGTCTTTCCTCCATTGGCATCTGGTGTGAAACTTACTGTTGTGAAATCCAGCCACCTTTTGTTTATAGATGCCCCTGCCTTGGATGTTTTTAAGGTTTCCTGTAGAGTGTGTATTGTTGGTTCTCTACTTAAATCCTGTTGGGTATGTCATAACACTTTAAGTCAATGTGAACAGTAACATTCTCTCAACCCTAAGAACTTTGACTCCAAGGCTTTTAAAAGATTTTTCCAATGAGTATTGTTTCTGATCTGATACAAAGAAAAATCTTACCAATCAAATCAATGTCTACTCAAGTGACTCCATGTCTAAGTTTTCTCTGATATTTCTAGATTATCGCTTCCTAATATAGCTAATATGTTACCTAAACTCTGTCTTCACATTACCTCTTTATCTGTTTTTATTTCAAAGTCTAGAAAATTGCTTTAACTTACTTTATTGGTTTTCTGTGTGGTATAGAATTTCCATAAAATGCCTCTGAGTGTCTTTCTTTCATTGAAAAGAATGGGGAAAACAATACCGTCTGCAGTTCAATATTTACTTGGGAACAATCTATTGGTGATCACGGCAATTCAGCTAATTCAACAAAACTTAATGACTCTCAACAACAAACATTTCCTGACTCATGTATTTACAGTGATAAATTTGCTCTAGGTTATATCACTGGCCTGGATAAAACTCAGTTGGTCTTAGCAGAGGAGAGCGCTAGAGCTTCATCATTTAGCTTGGGGTTTAGTGGAATGTTGTTGGTGTCTAATAACGTACTCTAGTTCTGTTACAGCAGCAGTGAAAGCAGAAGATTTTATCCATCAGCAACTTCATCATTCTACTGACTCCCTTGGGCTTTTTTAGATGTGTGGGCTGGATCCAAGAATAACTAGAAAGGCTTAACCCATGGGAGAAGCACTTTTTCATCCTTAGTTTATTGAATATGTTCTATTGTCACAGTGACCAAAGTAAATCGTATGGGCAAACTGAGGATTAGCATGGAAGAGACTGAACAAAGACCTGAATAGGCATGAGGCATTGGAGACACCATGGCTTACAGTACCTTTACTCAAAGACTCTACTGGAAAGATATATAAGAGCATAAATGTCTTATATAAGAGAACAGATAATAGAAGTGCTATAAAATGTATATAAATTCATGGGAAATCTGTGTAAGATTGAGTATGTGCTTAAAAACTACAGTGCAAGAAATAATGAGTATGAAATCCTTGGCAAAGCTTTATATGGAGATCAGGTTTGAACAGGCCATTAAGGACAGTAGGTGAATAGGGAAAAGCCAAAATGCATGTGTAGGAGTGTGGGTAGGTTTAAAATATGAGCACCTAAGGCTCAAGAAACATTATAGAAAATAGGGTAGAAATATTGTAAGAGCCAGAAGGTCACAGAGTTTGCTGTGAGATTGTATCTCCTAGTAATATCAGAAGCTAGCCCCATGAAGTTTCACCAGTAAAACTGACAAAACGTGAGCTGAACAAGAACGACAACAGTGACCATGCCAAAGTGGACAGCGAAAAGCACTTGAGGCCTGAACCCTACACATAGAGTTATAGGCAACTGAGGAAAGGTGGGAGCTGGAGAGGTGGTCTTCGGCAGGAAAGAACGTACCAGTTGATTGTCCAGTGCTCAACTTTAAAGCATACATTCAAGTAATATTATATTGACATATATATACATATATATACACATGTATATATATACACATATTTATACACATCTATATGAGAGAGAGAAAGTGAAAGGAGAGGAGGGGGAGGTCATGAATTTGAAGGAAACCAGGAAATAACATACAGAAGATGTTGGTGGGAGGGAAGGGGAGGATAGAAATATTGTAATTATGCTATCATTTCAGAACTAAAAAGTAGAGCACTAAGCTTTTTAGGTCAAAAAGCAGATGAACGTCTCAATGTACTAGGGCATTACCAAAGCTCAAATGATTTTTTTCAGCTGTTCATTAAAGTGAAACTTATCCCTTCTTGATATCATTCACACTAGTACTGTGTCTCCTGCAAACCATTCAGCTCGTTTCATGTATTTATGAAACATAGTCATAGAATTATTATTGAGACTAAAACCAAAACTAAAATAAAATATAAAAGAAATTTAAATTAAAATAATCTATCAAAAATTATTAAAATATTTAATTTGTAGTGACTAAAACATATAATTGTTGTTTCACTATAAAGCAACAAATGAATAATAATAAATTATATTATAAATAAAGATAAATGCAAAATATAACTTAACTCATAATAGAAAGAATAGGTTGGATTTATCATGTTTTAGCTACTTTATGGCTATTTGGGGATCTTCATTTAAGTTAGAGTTTTGAAACTGCCTTTCATAATGCCAATTTAAGATTATTGGCATGAAAACTGTTCTGAATTCTAAGGAATCCATTGGTTTGGAGGTTTGCAGGGGTTTATCTCCAAACTGATATATTTATTAACTGATTTAGTTCTGAAAATGGAATTAGTTAGCATCACTACTAATTAGTATAATCTCTTCTGCAGGTGCTCAATTCCCTGTGAAATTTGTCTTTTACTATTTAGTGAAAGTAGTCTGGTATGGGAGGTCCTTCTGTCTATGTGTTTCTTTTATTGGCTAAAGAATAAAGAAACTTGGCCTGTTGATAGGGCAGAACGTAGGTAGGCAGGGAAAGCTGGACTGAATGCTGGGAGAAGGAAGGCAGAGAGAGAGAGACAGCATGTATCCCCTCTGGAAACACCTGGAACTTTAGCGGGTAAGCCACAGCCACGTAGCGATACACAGATTAATAGAAATGGGTTAAATTAATAGGCAAGAGTTAACCAATAAGAAGCTAGAGCTAAGGAGCCAAGCAGTTTTAAGTAATAGTTTCTGTGTGGCTATTTTGGTTCTGAGCAGCCGGGACGAACAAGCAGCTCACCCCAACAGTACTTTTTGAAAGGATGTGTGGAACATGAAATTCACAGTTAGAGAACCTCTCTGTATATTTCCTGAGTCTGTGTAATTAGCAAATCATATAGTTTATACAATCTGAACTACTGTCTATCTGCAGGCAGAAAACTCAACCCTCTCTTCATTTGGAGGAATATCTGTGGTCACCCATGACATTCTGTGAAACCATAGCTTTTATGTATGAACACATTGTTTTCAGTCATGCTGACAACTGCAAGTTCTAGCAATCTCTTCCAATAAATCTTAAAGCATATCAGAGTCCTATCTCACAGTCTGAATGTTCCACATACAGCCCCCAAGGGCCTTTCATTCTTTTCTTGTCTTTATCTGAAGACACAGGATACTCTACATTTGCATTAACTACATACTTTTTAGGGTGCTGCTGCTTCATACAGTTCTGCATGGCTTTATATCCTCATCTGCACATGCATAACTCAAGTTCACCCTTCAGAATGTAGAGTCCACTATAATACTTATAAAAATCACCCATTTGTGCTGTTGAACTGTTTCTCTTTTCTACATCTTTCTTCCAACTTCCAATCTGTTCTCTTGTCCTTCAATCTGCCCTCCTCTTCCTCTATCCTTCTCCTTTATCAAACACTCACTTGCATATATAACACAGGTAATTTCTGTGAATTAATAATAATGTCATTCCACTGTTGTTCTAATGGAAGTGAAATTTAACAAATGGCTCATGAACAACCTACTTTAATTCATTTCAGAGTTAACAAAACATCATTTGATTGTCAGAAAGATGACCTTTGTCAACATAAAACTAAAGACCTTTATGCATAATATCATCCATGTAGACATTTATATAGAAAATAATTATGGAAACAAGTGCATTATTAGGCATCTCCACAGCCCTGCATAGAGTCTTTTGAGATAGAGGGCCCATGTTTATATTGAATGTTGCATATTTCTCAGAAACAGATGACTGTCTCAGAATAAGCTCGAGAATGGAGATAATTTACAAAGTTTGAAAAAGCTGGTCTGATACAAAGATAGGAGTGTCAACAATCTAAGAGAAATTTTGAAATGATTGCTCTCTAAAGACAGGCTGAAGACTAATGGAAAAGGATGTCTAAGAAAGGTGGCTTGAATGAAATAAAACAGACGCTGTTCTGATTGGATGAAAGAGTTCCTATGTAGGTGAACTTTAAGAGGAGAAAGATTTGTTCCAACCTCTGTTTTTAGATAGACAAAGTCAATGTGACAGGGAGAGAGCAAGGCTGAGTGGTAGAGAATGGAACTGGGATAAATGTCCCCAATGATGATACAAAGGTCCTAAGAGACCAGGGCACATGGCTGTTGGAAACACCCCAAAAGGAAGAGTAATTGTGAGTTGTGAATATGTGGAAGCTATTGATGAGAAATTTAATAAATATGTTGGACACGTGAGTAAGGCTTTCTGCTATGGTTTTGTTCACCTGCAGTGTAAGGACACAGAGGTTACGGTGTTCAGCTGATAAAGGAGAGTACGGAGGAGCCATGCCTCAAACAGCCCGGAAATGCACGGAGCACTACAAAGTAAATAGGATGCTACAGGCAGAGCTTAGTCTGCAGGAGACTCATTAGATAAACAGTCCCTGTGCACTGAAGAGTTGGAAGCCCAGAAATTGACGACCTTCTAATGACAAAATTCTGACTTATCCTGTAGAGCAAGTGTATTCTTTCTCACCACCTAAAAATGAATTGCTACCTTTCTGCTTTATTCCTTGTTTGAATTCACCTCAGAATAACCATACTAAAATTCTGTGCATTTTCCAGAGTGTTCTTGCATAGATTCCTTCTTTAATGGCTCACTCTTGTACTGTCATCTTCAACACTTTCTCAAGTGACACCCTTTCAGCAAAGTTTCTTTAGAAACCATCCACATTTGAGGCTTTTGCAAGCTCCCCCACAGCTCCATTTCCCTCTCCAACACTTTTGTTCCCCTGGTGTTTGCTTCTTGCTTCAGCTCTCTTCTCACACTGAGGTGCAAGAGCCCAAGTACCTATATTTACATCCATGTCTCATTCACGGCCTTATTATCATCAGAAAGAGAGACACCTAAAACATAGTGGGGGTCAATAAATAACTGCAGAAAGACTGAGTTAGTACATGGACAAATTAATAAGCAGAGAGATGTAATAGAGTCTACAGACAATTCCGAAGAGAACTTATAAAAATATCTGGATCAATGAATACATTGTTGAAATAAATGTGGGACCCTCCAGGGTAAGAGGGTTCAGTGTACATGTGGATGAATAAATTGTGCTACGAGCAGTTTAAAGTGGGTTCTTTATTTCAGTCACCTCCGGATCATAGGATGATTTTAATGTCACTTGAGAACTTAATTCCCGATCAAGTAGCCCCCTGAATAGTCTCCTTTTGGTTTAATTTTCAAAACCAAATAAAGTGCAGTGCTGTTTCCCTGCGTGAGCCTAGCTGCGGCTGGCTGCCTCAAGGCATGGACTCAGACTGACTGCCAGATCCTGCAACTGAAAAAACTAAACTCCAGGAACTTTGAAAGCCTGAGGATTGAAGAAAGCAAGGCTCTCTTTCACAGAAACGACTCACCATCCCACCTGGAAGGCAATTAAAATTCCATTGATTAAACAGTGGTATCAAATACACAAATACTTTTTAAATTATTTTTAATTGATTAACTCATGGTCAAGGCATTTCCATCTCAGTGCTCACAGTGACAGATTCTGCTTTTTATATTTATGATCAATGCTGAGATTGTTTCCTTGCTTTTTTTCTCTCCTTTTTATTACATTTAGTTTACATGTGTAGGGATCAGTCTTGTAAACTAGGTGTGGAGGTTAAAGGACATCTTATGACAGTTGGTTCTCTTCTTCTATCATGTAGTTCCTGGAGCGCAAACTCACACAAGTCCCTTTGCCCACTGATCATTTTCACTGGCCCCATCTTCTAATTTTTTGCTTGTTTTAAAAATTAGATCAGTAAAATCCACACATTATGCTGTTTGTTTACAAGTAACATACATGCATGCCGACATTTGTCCTAGGAGAAAACAAGGTCATATACATCTTTTGAGTTTTTCAAGAAACTATTCTCTATCGAGAATCATTGGGTCTCATGAAATTGCCGACTGGTTATACAGTGTTCCTTTAACTAGAAAACCCCTGAACTTCACGTACTTTATGAGAGGTCTCCATAACCTAACTGATGTTAAAGTAGGAGAGAGCATAGTGATGGTAAAACTATAATGATTGACTTCCTATCTTCTGCCCTAGCCACCACTAATTTCAAATTTTCCTTTGAAATGAGTGATACTAGATTGTTAACACACTGTGTGTGAATCAATAAGATGTCTTCCCCAATCATGGGAAGATAAATATGGATGAGTCCTAGGCCATCAATCATTCAACAACTGATGTTATAAGTGTGTGGACTTACAAGTTTTCAGAGGAATGGGGATTGGTCCTAAAATACACATACTGCTATCTTTACTCCTCATGAGTCAAGGGATAGATGATACTCTATGAATTTGCCTATAGAGAGACTGAAAATGTACCTGGACAGTTTCCTACAGCTTTTACTAGAGTAGTCACCAACAATGATTGCCAAGTTGAAAAGGGAAGAAGAAAAGAGGAGGAAGTAAACAAGGAAAGATGATGTAAACTTCCTATTTAAGGTGGAGCATTCTCTTATTCTATGCATGTTGATCACTATCTACTTGAAGTCTTTCTGTTGCCGATTGATAGCTGCACTAATCTATGTGTATAAAGACAAATATCCAGGAGGCATTTGAACACTAGGTCCATTTAGCAGAGTAAGAGTGATTAAGACAGGTTCCCTCCTCTCCAGTATGGCCTATTGGCTTTAATGGCTGCTGGGAGAAAGGTTTTCTTGACAGATACAGCTACTGAGAAGGTACCCATTTTCCAGCAGATGGCCCTATCTGCGTAGACACTAGCACTAAGAAGAACTGAAGGAATTACTTGTTGAAGGAACACATACATTTGAAGGGGGTAATCATGGGGAAATAAGTGAATAATTGAAGGAAGAGATAAGATTTGATCAAAGCACAGGATATGCATTTATAAAATTTTCAAGCAATAAGGGAAGAGGAAGGTGGATTTGAGATGCGTTCAGGTCTTTGAAACTTCTAGCTTTGCAATATTCAGATGAATGCACTCTACTCAGAAAGCCCAACTATTCCTTTTGTTTCCTGGTTGCTTTAAGGAAGGTACATGAAATTTTAAGAAACTTACCTTTCCAGCAAAATTCATAGTCATAGTGGGAGGCAGCTTTAAAACTCTCCTTCTCAGTGTTTTTGTTCCTCTTCCTTTTCATTATGGACAGGAGAACTTATGTTCAGTTTGCCACTTCTATAAAATATCTCTGATTCTTGTGTTAGTCTATTTATAGATAATAGCTGCAACACATTTAGAGAGCAGAAGGTAAATCTGAATAACAGCAATAGCTTCCAAGACTTAGAAGATTCTTTCTGATCTAAAGCAGCTCTCATTTTATCTCACTAAGTATAATAATTTAGTATGACTTTCAAAAAATTATTCACAACAACACCCAAATAGTTTTGTAATATATGTAATGGTAACAACTCTATTCACACATGGAATGTAATCACATTAGGCTTAGAAATATATCTCTGATGCATATATTCATATACGTCAGTGTTGCATTTCAAAAATAAAACTATGTATTATGTTGGTAATAAAGATACAAGAGTTTATGCTTCTGAGTTTTATTAAAAAGTCTTTTAGAGTTCACAAATATAATTGTTTCAAAAGACAAACTGTTGGAAAAATTAAAGTCCCAATAAAACTGTATGATGCTAAACTTATAATAAAAGTCATCTTATATTTTATATTAGATTTCATATGTACTTATATGCTAATATGTTACTGTAATACTTTTATGAAGGGAGAAAAAAGTGCCAAAGTAGTCATTCTTGTGAATAAGAATTTTGCTCTATTAATGATAGTCTACTGCTGAATGAAATGCATACTAACTTCTAGGTGCAGCTTCGTCTTACGTATGAAATCCTGAGAAAGGCTATAATTTGATCATCTTCATGTGTCATGGGTGAAAGGAACTCCATTTTTCTCATTTATATCAATATGTAAAACTTCCCTCACACTCTTAGGAAAGATGTGAAAGTAAGAATAGCTAGAAACGGTGAAGATGATGATGATGAAAAAAACAGATATCTCATAAGAAGAATGAGGATAATGAAAAACAAATCTAAAGGTAGAGATTTAGCTTTGTGCTGGAGAGTATGTATGTTTTGCATTCTTGAGATTGTTCAATTCCCAGAACAGCCACCCCAGCAAAAAATATCTATAGAAGAGACAAGAAAACAGCTTCCATTTTATAAGCAAGATTTTATTCACCATACTGAAGATAGAATAAATATGTGACTCAACATATTTGAACAGTACTCATATACATAAAGACTGATTTGTTAACCATTATTTCTGTCTCAAAGAGATCCGTATTATATACACACAGAGATACAGTAAAATTTACATAGTCAAAATAATCAAGAGTACTATTAGATGCTATGGAAATTGTAGATTCTTACAGTTTTTCACTCCAGCTGGACAATGTTATTGTCAACAATTCCTCAGTGGCATAAAGATTTTTCATCACTTTCTCTTTTACATATTGACTTTTATATAAGATATTATAGTGGCAAATTATTTAATTTTTGGAAGTGAAAAAAAACTCATGAGTTTAATTATTCAAAAATTACATTAATTTACCCAGACACTGATCTTTGAACTAGGATCCATAAAGTTCTAGTAATTTCAAAAAACATAATTGACTAACTTAAAATAGTTAAGTAAGCCTCCATGTAGCAAACACATTGAGTGTGGCTGTTGTTCCCTATGCTGTGCTCACTCTAGTTAATACTTCAAACACAGACCTCGGTTTGCTTCTGACTAATGGCTGAGAAAGGCTGGTGTGAAGAAAACCTGAGAAAACTATTTGAAAACCCCTCAACTACCTAGTTTCATCTGAAAAGAAATTCTTATGAAAAGAAAAGAAGAATCTATCTACTCTGCCATGATTTGTATACACACCTGAATCATTGACTCTTTCATCCAAAGAAAAAATCAAAGTCTACCTTTACTTCAGGACACAAAGCTGGGTCAATATCATCCACTTTCCTAAAGAAAACACACACTCATGCATACAAGTGTGCATGTGTGCACACAAACACACGCATGCATGCACGATACCAAGGTAATACAAGTAAAGCCTGTACCAACTTGTTCAACAAGTGCCCCGTTGCAGGGTAATTGACTTTGTCTCTTTATGAATATCAGGAAATTTAAGTGATAAATAATTGACGATGACAAATTAATCAGGAAAAAAAGTGGTCATTTCACATTTCACTCACTAATTTTTTGCATTAGAGACATTTTTAAACATTATAATCTAAACTCCTGGTGGAGACACATCAATAAGGAAACTAGAGAGGTAGTTGAGGTAGAGGAGAGGAGAAGAAAGGAGAAGAGAGTGGAGAGAACTTAAAGGAGAGTTGCATTTCAAAGAGAGCTGTGCTTGCTCCTCACCAATGCCGGAGTCTATTCCTATTCTGTGAGGTTGTGTCTTTCCTAATTACTAACCCCAGTTCCCCCTTTCCCTCATCCAGGGGTGTATTCTGTATTCTGGTAATGATTATGCACATAGTATGTCTAAAGCTATACTTTGGGTGTTTTTGTTTTTGTTTTTCCCTAATTATTTTGTCAGGAGAATATTACAAGAAGATAAAATAAGCCACATATAGTTCTGTGTTTTATAATAGGTAGTGGACAATATCTTCTTATTCAAACTTATAACCAAAAGTTCTTGTTCTTGTTTAGGTTGGTTATGCCACACACTCTGGGAGCCTGTGATAAAGTCTAAAAGTGGGAAGAAGGGAGGGGAGGAGAAGGGAGAAGAGGAAAGGAGAGGGGAAGGGAGAGGAGAGGAGAGGAAGAAAAACTATTCAAAAGGAAAATTCTAGGTCCAAATATTTTGGGAGTTTTGCCTTCTCTTACAAGCATTATTGACCCTTCATTTGTTTATTTATAATGTAAATTCTTCATTAAGCTTCCACCAAAATATACATACAATATTCTATTACAACTCTTATTCAGAATTATTTCCTGGCAAAATTTATATTCTGTTCTACTTTCTCTAAAAACAGAAAAAATAGGCAATCCCTTCCCCTCTTCTCACCACATGTCTATGTGCCATAAAAGTATTTTACATTCATGTAGTTGAATGGAGGAACATGTTGGCTGAACCAACCTTGTTTCCCTGGGTGAGTCTTCAGTGCACCACACTTTTGAATTTGCTTTTAAATTGCTAAAGACGTCTACATTTTTAGAGAATGATATACCTTACATTTGTACTTCATAAACAAGTAAAGAAAATATTTTTGTATTATGACTTTAGGATATCAAAGCACATTTATCACATTTGGAAGGCAAATAATTGCCATCCCCAGCCCTCTGAGTGCTTTTATGGTGCACCTATTAAAAAGGCTTTTGTCGTAAAATTATAAGAGTTGTTTGATGGCAGAGTAGAAGGTGGCCATCTAACCAGTCGATGTGCAAATTCTCTAATTCCTACGAACCAGCGGGTATTATTGTGCTATTACTAGAAAAATGAACAACACTGTTCACAAGAGCTAGGCAATTAATTAAATGATCTGCTTGTTCATCTTGCAGGTCAAGCAGATAATTGTGCTGAGAATTGCTTTGAAATCATGCATGATTCAACTTAGCCCTGTTGAATCCCAGGAGAGATTTACAGGTCACACTGCATATCACAGTTCCAGTGGATGGAGGATTAATACGAGCTAATCCTGTTAGCGTTCAAAAAGGCACGCGATAACTAGACAGTCCATTTACATACTACAAGCTGACATGAACACTACAGGCTCGTCCTTCATTTTTTTGATATGTAACTCACACACAAATATGCTATGTGGCATTTGTCATGTTTTTTAATGTTATGGCACCAAGTTTATTTTAATTTCTGTAATTTCGTATTGTTACCACTCAGGTAAAACCTAGTGTTAGCTATACAACACGCCCCATAAAAACCCTCCTAATAACTGAAAAATACAGAGATATTTAATTTTCTTTTAATATTGATACATCAAAGAATCTTTAAGTATAGATCATGTGCCAACAGAAATATTCAATAAAATTATAGGGGAAATAAATTACAGAAACAGATTCGTCAAAAGTTATTTAACAGCTCATTGAATAAATTTATAACTAAAATGGTATACCATCTTTATAATATTTAAGCAGCTCAATGGATTATTGGTTAGTTTATTCTTTCTATAAGAAACTCAGACACTAGCATTTAAAATGTCCCATAAAATTAGATAAGTCTTAATATATTAATAATACTACTTTAGCAAATAATTTGTTCCTAATATCTGTAATATCAAGAGGAATGAATTTACATATTTTGACACTGCAAATAAATAATGAGTTGTGTTAGTGGAAACTCATACAGTTCTCAAGAATGTTCTTTTTATAGCATCTTTATTTTTATTATTTTAAATTGAGATGGGAATACAACCCTTTCTCCCTTCAACACAACTTGGATGTAAACCTTTAAAGTACTTGAGGATGGCCTTTTGCCGATGACTTTCTAAAAATAAAAGACTCTTTGTTTAAAAAAAAAAAAACACTTTCAATCATACCTCTTAAAAAGTAGATTTTCAGTTTTATCCTGATATTCTAGAATTTTCTTCTGCAATAATTTATTTGTGATCATGTTACATCATGGACATTTAATTATGTACCATAAATTTATTCTATCCTTTGCAATAAAGTGGGATTCAGTATAAGAAAGATGCATTTTTGGACTCTATCCAAACAAGACTTTGTTTATTTTAGTTGGGAAGGGTTTGGAGCACCATTGCCTGCAGGGTGCAGGCAGGTCCTGTGCCTGCATGGAATGGCCTTGGAGTACGCAAATAGGAAATGGTGGATGGTGGCTTGTGCGTGCTTCCTAACACAAATCCTTTCCATATGGGAATCGCAGCATATTATTGCTGGAGCTTTGGATTTTTCAACAAACAACAATAAATATGGTTCATAACTTAAATTTACTTTCCAAATGGTGGATTACGTGATTATTTATCACAAAATAGACATAAATATACTTGGAGGTCAAATGCAAGATTCAAGTTTATATTTACTTGTAAATAATTGAATAAAATGAATCTTAAATTATGTATTAAGATTTCAGTATCTCCTATTTATCTGTATGTACTCATTTTTCTTCTTTCTGTCTAATATATATAAATAAGAATTTCCCAGTATTAACAATTTGTAAATCTTCAGTCTATCTCATGTGACTTTTAGATCAGGTTTCACAATATTTTTTTTTATAATTGATTCTTTTAATTCTGTTAAATGTGATTATTTAATAAGTATTTACACAATTTTTAGTAAATATAATTAGAAATACAACAGAAGCTGTGTGTATTTAAATTTTTAAGTATCTCAAAATAAAAATAAAATTCCACACCCACTGAAAATAACCTTATTAAAAGTGGATTTTATATGTTTATGTTTTATCTTTTTGCCATTTCTTCAATGGCAATGCATGGATCAAGAAAAAAATGTACACTAGAGTAATACTCGAAGTGTGAAATAGTGTAACTTAACACCCAAGAAGCTAGCCCAGAGGATGTTGAGAATGACTCTGTTGGCAAAACAGACAATAATTAAGAACTCCTTAAGAATCAAGGATAAAGCAAAGTTGGTCCAAGAATGTGGAAAAGGCTAATTTCCCTAGAAGAAACCCGTTAACATGTCAGATCTTAAGAGTGATGGTCAAAGCCTTTGCTGAATTATTTTTCTAAAATTGTACTCATCTTACAGTAAAAGAATATCTGAAATCAGATGCTAATCCTGTGGTTAATTTTAGCTAAATTATGGAGTTTAAAAAATGAGTTGGAATTTTAAGAAAAAGTATATCAACTAACTACCTCATATCAGCTTAGGGGATCTTGCAGCTGTTCATATTTTCACTTCAGAGCACGTGTCACTGGAACAAATGAAAAATATTTTCATCCACTAGGATTATGGGGCTGCTGAAAAGCAATAAACAAATTGTAACAAGAATTATGAATGTAACTGACAGCTCATCAGACTATTCACTGCTAATGAGGAAAATGAAAAGATTCGATAGTGTTTTCTGCTGACAAATGGCCCAGGTTACATTAATAATTTATTAGCTAAAATGTGTGATTGTTTCTGCTTAATGTGGTAAGTATTGACTTATTTTAATGATTTCACAAAAAAAAAAACATTAGGATGCAGCCATTAGACAATGCTCCCTTTGAAATGATTGTTTTAGTAGCTTTTGCACTTTCAAAGTGAGTTTCTATCAAGGGTATCTCAGAATGGAAAATATGGTTGGTTGATAAAGTGTCCCCACATTTTCACCTTTGACCCAAGGAAAATAATGTACAGTTGTTTATAAACCACATTTCCTAACTCAATATTTGAATGATGAAAAACTGATTTTGTTTTTAATGCCTTGAGAAGAAATCATTAGAAAGACTGTTAAAGAAAAGAAAAAGTTACCCAATACTATGCTTTGGAAATACTCAACAGGAACTGGAAGAAGGGAAGAATACATTCAAACAAATGGAAAATTATATGTATCATTTTCCAACATCAGAAAACACAGTGGTCAGATGATGTGCTTAATTCGACATATACCTTCTACACCATCTCTTCAAACAAAGCATAAAAAGCAAGCCAAATATATTAAGAAAATTCTAGGATAAATCATGCATGCATAATTTACATTACTGTATGAGAATATTAAGTATAGGTCCCACATAAAAGGAAACATGAGTAATGGCCACCTCTTCCCGGCCCTGAAGTGTATCTCTGACCTAAATTGCCCCCAGATAGATATGAATCATTTCCATTCTGATAATTAGCTTTCTAATTAGCTTTTAGAAGCAGTTGTCTAAGCTACTAGACAATAAAACTTCCTTTTAAATTTGCTTGATTAACCAGATGTGGTGGTTCATGCCTAAAGTCCAGCACTTGAGAAGCTGAGGCAAAGGGAGCTGTGACAAATTTAAGACCAGCTTGAACTGCATGATGAACCTTCGGCCAGTGTGGGAGAGTAAGACTCTCAAATAAAGTCAGTTTGGTGGAAGTCTATAACAGCATATGTATCAAAAACCAAAGTTCATTTCATCAGGAAAGAATCATAAAATTAGCAAACACCTCAAATTTTTTGAAAAATAACGAAAATTTTGTGTTACAAAGAGTTACAAGAAAAGAAAGAATTAGAAGAAAAAAGGATATTTGCAGATTAAAAAGTTAATGTGTAGATTTTTTAGCCAGTAGTACTACAATTTTTTCTTGATAATCAAACCAACATTTTCCTCCTTAAAAAGTGTTTATATTTCATTTTATTCATTATAATATTGTTATAGGACACATAAGAACAATAAGGATGTGAGAATCATTGGTATCCTTCACTGTTTAAGACATTTAGGTTATGCAATGATTACAGATTAAGCTTTCCAAAGGAGAAAACAATTTAACAAGTGTTGCCAAAACAAGAAAAAGAACGAAAAGACTTCTACCCATACTGTAATCACAGACATACACACCAATCAAACTAATTGCTGTGCATGTAAAGGAGTGAACCAAGACTGTATGTCTATTATCCAAACAAACCTTTGTCTTGTCAGCCAGTGAAAGAGACAGACCTTAATCCTTAGTGTCCTGGAGAATGTTTGCTGGTCCTCAGGGAGTCACTGTCATTTAATTTAGGCGAGTTAGTGTCTGCCTTAGGTCTGTGTATTTACATATAAATTGTTTGGTAGGGTGGGGGAGGCAGCAAGAAGAGACACATAATCAACTCCTTCCCCACAGTTATGTTATGTCTGCTTTCATGTGGAGTGTGCCTCCAGCAAATGAACAGTATAGAGACAACAAAGGTTGTTCCAGATGGAAGTCTCTTGTCTCACACGTGTGAGAAATAAGCCTCATCCAAAAGGAACCTGCATTGTGTTCTATCCCTACACAATGGAAGAGCAGTGACTTAAAACAGTTTCTGCTAGTTTAGCATAAGTGCTCAGGGTATAATACCACATTGCATCAAATACCTCCGACCTACTCCCACATTGTACCGAACAACACTCTTAAATGACTTCACACTCTGTTCTTCCCAGAGATAGAAGTATTCAGTGACCCTCCTAATGATGAACTAGATACCAACCAAGGGATCATAAAGAAGGTGTGTGTGTCTGTGTCTGTGTGTGTGTTTCAGGAGAAAGAACAGGGGTTTGACAAAGGCTTTTATAGACACTATCTCCATTTTCCAACATGGAACTTTGAGCATCACAATTCAAAGACTCCTATATCAGAGGTTTAAAAGATTACTTTTGTAATAAGATTTAACAAAACTTGAGAAAACTAATTGATAGTGTGATAGATGTAGTAACAATGCCCCCCATAGGCTCATGTATTTTGACACTTGTTCATCAGGGTGTGGCACTATTTGAGAAAGAGTTGGAGGTGTGGCTTTGTTGAAGTAAGTAAGTCAATGGGGGTGGACTTTGAGATTTCAAAGGCCTAAGATAGTCCCAGTGGTTCTCCCTTCATGCTGCCTATAGATCTGGACATAGGACTCTCAGCTACAGCTCCAGGACCACGTCTATCTGCACACTGCCATGCTCATTCCTACCAGGAAGGCATGGACTGAAACTCTGAGTTTTAATTCAATCCCAGTTAAATGCTTTCTCAAAAAGTTGTCATGGTCATGACATCTCTTCATAGCAATAGAATATTAAGAGATATAGTTAGACCTCATTAAAAATAATGCTTGCCAAAGTCTAGATTCCAAGAGAAATCAAGAAGGGAATAGCCACAGAACATGTTTATGACTCTGTTTTCCATGGCAGCTTAAACGGTGTGACTTCTTCTCCTTCCACCCATTCTCTGTCTCCAGGCACACTTGAGACCTAGTCTATAAGAGTCTTTTGAGTATCATATTTAAGTTCTATTGGTTTAGATTTGTTTGTCTTATATCCCATTTGCTTTCTGAGTGAATGTGGAGAAAATAAGAATAAAAAGTTCTAATACAACATGAACTTTTTAATATAGAAGAATGTAAAAATTAAAATGTTAAATGATGATGTGGAAATATCCAGGTATAGTCCAAGCTGACTATGTCTACCAAATAGAAGCTTATGCTAGAAGTAGTTGGGGAATATAAATAATAATATATTTTATAATCATCAGGTTGTTTTGTTACTGTTATTTTTATGAGAAAACACCATGACTATAATCAACTCTTATGAAAGAAAGGATTCAATTAAGGGCTTGCTTACAGTTTCAAAGTGGAAATACATTATCATCATGGTAGGAAACAGAAGGGCATAGTATTGGAGCAGTAGTATGAGCTTTACTGATCCATAGGCAGGAGGAAGAGAGAAAGACACTGGGCCTGGTTTGGACTTTTGAAATCTCAAAGTCTTCTCCCAGCATATACTTTCTCCAACAAGGCCACACCTACTCTAACAAGGCCACACCTCCTAATCCTCCACAAAGAGTTCACCAGTGGAGGACCAAGCATGAAAACCCATGAGCCTATGGGAGCTATTTTTTTCAAACCACCACACAGGTGAACAATAGCAATATCTATTATTCAGCAAAGATGAATTTCTCTTCAAAAGCTTTAAACACACACATGCACAGAGAGAGAGAGAGAGAGAGAGAGAGAGAGAGAGAGAGAGAGAGAGATATTCTATTTGATTTAGGTTAGCAAGAGAGCGTATTCTTCATTTTACCTTGATTATATCTTACATAGTTATGTATCTATTTCACATATGCATCTAACTATGCTTCTGCTTAGCTGAAAGCCCTGAATGGATACAGTTGAGAGAGTGGTGTATCATCTGTCAAGCAAGAAAAACACACAGCTGATAAAGCTCTAAGACTGGATGGAATATATCTTTGAATTTCTGAACAGCTCAAAATGCTTTAGATAAACTTCAATTCTGAACTGCTCTTCATCTCATTTCTTAATCTAGTACCTCCTCTCAACAGGTGCTCTTCCTACACTGAAATATTGATGCCCAGGTAGTATTCATAGAGGAAACAGTGCTTTTCTTCCACAGAATCAAAAATAAACATGTTCAAGTCTATAGTCAGCTTTCTCTGGGGCAGGGAGAGGGTGGAACACAGGAGGTCCTAAGTCACATGAGAGTTCATTGCTCTTAGCTCTGAGGATGATAAAGAGGACTAGTTTTGATTGGTGCTTTTCTACATAGAACATAAGTTGAAATTGTATTGATCACAAAATAAAACTAATTTTCATATTGTAATTAAGGATGCAATTATATTCTATTGGTAGATATCACCATGTAGCACCATGTTTAATTATGGAGACTGAACATAGAACTTTGAAAAACACCAACCACATGGATCGTGATATAGTTTTCCAGTACCAATGGTTTATATAGCTTGACTGAATTTATTATATTTGTCGGCAATATGAAACAAAAGTCAATAACTTTGTATAAAACAAAACAACAAAAACACTGTTCTTCAATTACTTTATCTGAATACTAAATGAATTCTTTTTTGTATATCCCATTTTATACATCTTTACTTTTATTTTTTAATTGACTTTTATTGAGCTCTACATTTTTTATGCTCCCCTCCCTGCCTTTCCCCTCCCCTTTAACCCTCTCCCAAGGTCCCCATGCTCCTAATTTACTCAGGAGATCTTGTCTTTTTCTACTTCCCATGTAGATCCATGTATATCTCTCTTAGGTCCTCATTGTTGTCTAGGTTCTCTGGGATTGTGATTTGTGGGCTGGTTTTCTTTGCTTTATGTTTTAAAATCACTTATGAGTGAATACATGTGTAAATTGTCTTTCTGGGTCTGGGTTACCTCACTCAAAATGATGTTTTTTAGCATGAAGGCCTGCTAGTTGGGGTTTCTGGCCTCCCACCAGGTCCCACAGCCGGCAAGTCCCAAAGAAATTCACACAGAGGACTCCAGAAGATTATAAACTGATTGGCTCATTAGCTCAGGCTTCTTATTAGCTCTTGTAACTTATATAGCCCAATATTCTTATCTATGTCAGCCACATGGCTCAGTACCTTTTCAGTGGGGCAGGTCACATCCTGCTTCTTCAGTGGTCTGCGCAGGAATGCCAAGAGAGCTTCCTGCTTCCCAGAATTCTCCTATTCTTCTTGCTCCACCTCTACTTCCTGTCTGGTTGTCCCACCTATACATCCTGGCTAATGGCCAATCAGCATTTATTTAAATCATGATTGACAGAATACGGACAATTCTCCCGCGCCATTTCCCCCTCTTTTTTTTAAACAAAGGAAAATATACATAGTCCATTTTTGGGGAATGTGGTCGTAGTATTCCAGGCTACTTCCGGCTGGTTGGGGGCACTGATAATCTTATGGGGACCCAAAGAAAATTTAGAGTTATGATCAAGTCCTGACTGGAGTATCCTGTGAAGCTTGATCATCTCAGGAGACATCCGGGCCATCTGTTCCTACCGGAGATTTCTCAGGTGTTCTTCCTTGATCAAATCTGAGTTTTCTTAACTCAGAATGAATCCACAGCCTCTCATTTCATGTAGAAACAAAAGCAAAATCTCTTCTCCAAACTAATATACCTTTTGACTTCAATTTTGAAGTCAGGGTATTTTCAAAATACCTATCTTGGATTAATTCAGCAGCATTTATAAGCAAATATCTTTTAGTAGCTCTTGCTCCTTCCTCAGCATTCAAACAATTCAAAGAGAGCATAATAACATACAGTATCAAGATTCTCTGTGTGTTTTCCATCTTTACGTGACTTTATTTTAAACTCTATTTCTTTTATTTTTAATTTTTGACTTTTGGCTTTTTGAGACAGGTTCTCTGTGTATCTTTGTCTGGGAACTCACTCTGTAGACCAGGCTGTCCTTGAACTCACAGAGATCTTCCTGTCTCTGCCGCCCCAGTGCTGGGATGAAAGGTGTGTGCTACCACACCTTGAACTCACAGAGATCTGTCTGTCTCTGCCTCCAGGCATTGAGATTAAAGGTCTGTACCTCCACACCCAATTACTCTCTCTCTTTTTTTGTTTTTACTTTAAGAACTTTAACCTTTAGCCTGCATATATTTTTAACACATAGTAAACCATTTAGAGTTTTATTTTTCTTTGAATCTCTGTTTACTATATATCTCTCTTTTTTTGACAACGTGGGTCTTTAATTTGCTAAGGAATATGGAGAAGATTAAAGCCGTGGCTTTGATGGCTAGATCCAGCCCATTCCTTAGCTTTCTGCAATTCCAGCCTCATGGCGGAGGTAGCGGCTGTAGCCATGTTTATTGCCACTACTCTATGGCATTTCAAGGTCCCTGACAGCAAGCAAGCTGCAGCATTCTGCTCACAGACCACATTCAAATGTTCCCTGGCCGGACCACCTGCCTGAAAAAGTCAGAGTTTGCCCTGGCAGGATGGCCCAGAAAGCCTGCATTTTAAAACAGCACAGCTTTTTTCCTGCTACAGCTGAAAACCGAAAAGCATGCGGTCGGCTTTTCATCAGAACCATTTAAGTGTTTCTTGGCAGGACCTCTTAAAAGAGCTGCAAGGCTTTGCAGCTAAAGCTGAGTGAGGAAGCCTCTCTTAGATGAGAGCACTTGCTTGCCTCTAGCAAGCAGAGCAGACCCGAGAAATTGCTGCTACCAAGAAAACATGCTTTATTCTTTCCCAAGCTTTCTCAGGCTTTCTGTGGATGCAGTTATCCACGTGGGTGCCATTCTGTAGCATGAAGTGCTGGCTTGTTGGGGTTTATGTCCTGGTCCCCCCAGCCACTAGCTCCATCCATTTGCCTGCAAAATTCAAGATGTTTTATTGTTTTTGTTTTTTCTTGCTGTGTAGTAAATGAATTCTTAATAATACTGGATGCAATTGAACTGAATGAATTGAATGAATATTATACATTTAATCTCCATAGGAATCATTATTTCTACTAACAGAATACCTTGTCCTGTTTGGTTTGGTTTGGTTTGGTTTGTTTATTGATCTATTGACAGTTTCTAGGTCTTATAAAGCTTCCCTGGCTACAGCCTGATATAAATGTCTTAGTGATGGTTCTTCCTAGGATCGGCAGCGTCTATCCATCATGCTTACTTAGATTGTTTTCTGCTGTCCGCAAATTAATCTCAGAGTCTTCTTTTTCTCATATGAAGTGATTATTCTGATGAGCAGGTGTCTACAGAAACTCTTCTCCTTCAGTCACAGTGCTCAGAAAGACTTGCAGATCTTTCTTTGTAGGTATCTTAAAAATGACATTACCTAAAAACAGTAATTTGGAGCTCAGCTTGCCTCAGCATAAATAAACAGTAAACTGCTGTCTTTGTGATAACCATACTTCAAAACTTATTGGAGGATAAGTTACCTTGACTCCCCCAGAATGGCTAAACCTCCTTATAAAATCTAGCAAGATAGCTCAAGAGCTGTCTTTTCCCCAGTCTAAACCTACCACTCACGTCTCCCCTCCCTCAGCTGACCTACACTCTGTCACTCCCAGAGCCACACATTCCTTCACAGACACGCACACCCCCACCTACATTACCCTGAAACGCATCATTTGGCAGATGTTCACTTTTACTTCCTCACTCTTTAATAGACGCCTTCCTGTTTTACCAGTGATCTGGCTAGACCATTGTCTCTATTCTAACAGAAATCCTGAATAGCTGTAGAACAGTCCTTCCAAATTCTAGGCCCTTGAGTGTATCTTGGGAGCAAGGGGCCTTATTGCTCCAGACTTTGGATGTTTTGGATGCCATAGACTTGTAGCTCAAGGGACTCAGTGGGGCACTTCCTACTCTGATCTTTAAAGACCAGATGTCCTGGACTAGTGAAATCCTGACCTTCCATCAGCAGTAGATAGCACCTGCTAATGTTACTGCTGCAGAGCTGGCCTTCAACATCTTGCTACTTAGCCCTTATGGATGAGTGGTATGACGGCTCTTAAGCACAGGATGCGAGGAACCTTGGCCCTTTAAGGATTGAAGGCACCTCAGAACTCTTAGGTGACTTGGGCCACACCATCTCCTATCCATTCCACCCTTCTGTTCACTGTTGCTTCTGCCTCCTCCAGTCCCTGGCCCTGTTCATCTGCATTCTCACCACTACTGCTGCTATCATTACCTTTGCCCTCATAAGACAGCAGTCACTGTGCTCCTGGTGCCAGGGGTGTACTCTCAGCAGCACAGCTCTCACTGCACTGTTGCGTTCTCCAAACGTTTATGGAGTGCTCAAGGGACATGGGCCGTCATTAAGACAATGCAGTTGACAGAAGTACAAGGGCTATCTCACTGACAGTCCTTCAGCCAGGGTATCGGGGCACATAGAAATAGCCTTAGCAATTACTAACCCAGGAATCAAATGACTAGAACAAACTGTTTCAATTATTTGAAGGAAAAACAAATCTTACGATAGGTACTCTCAAGAGGCGCTTAGCATAATGGTGTTTCAACAGTTGAAACATGGCCATGACCATACACCACAGCACCCTTGTCTTAGCCGCTAGGGTTCACTGAGTCATTTTATGAGCCTCATCATAGCCACCCCTCCTTCTGTTTTCTTCAAATCCAAGTGAGCAGTTGTCTCTCACAGAATTCATTCATACGAACTCTCTTTAATTTTGTGCCATTCCAATACCCCACCAGCTATTATACCTTCTAACCTATCCAAACACATTAAATACACCTCTTTGTCTGAGTCCACATAAGCTCTTGATATTAGTGCCCACTGCTTGTTGACTATTGTGTGTTTATATTGCGAAATAGTGAGACCAGTTTCGGAAAGTGGGGAGAGAGGGAAACAGAGGAGAGGTACGTATCATAGGATGTCACTAATGTCAAGTAAAGCAAGAAATAAAAATGACTGAGAAAGACAGCTAGCCTCATCTTAAATGATTGCATGACTTACATTACATACATATGTGTGGATGTATATGTATACATCCATACCCATATATATGTGGATGTATACGTATACATATATGGTTTACAGATGTACACTAAAAAGGCTGACAGATGTTACAGGAAGTTTCTGAAAATTAAAAGCTATTATTTAAAGATTAGATAGCTATGTTCTAATAAAACAGGTTTTGTGAGGTTTTTTTTTGCAAGCCTCACATAGGAGTTGCCTATTTGCAAGAAACAGAAAATAATTAAATCATGTCAAATAAATAAATGTTACCAATCAATCAGAAGAGTGCTATTGGATTTCCATAGCCAACCTGCAAATTAAGCATTCAGTTGTTCTCTAACTGATTTTCATTTTTAATTATCAACAGCCCACCCCCATTTATATAAGAAATAGACTTAGGCAATGCATTATACTCCTGCCAACCTATCATAAACTGAAAGTCTAAGATAGTGGTCTAAGGTTGAAGAATTTAGCCTCTGCCTCTCTGGGATCACAAGAATCTCCCATCTGGGGCCAAAACAAGCTGGAAGAATTCATTTTCTGGCTTACCATGATGGTTTTCCTTCCAAAGAGGACAGCAAAGGGGAAGTCACCTACCTTTTAATAAAATTAGAGAAGATTTTCTTTTTTCTTAATGATCTTGGAAAAATCCGACTTTTTTATTTTACAGATATTTAAAAAAGACAGCTTATTTCTTCTAATGAAACCAGGTATTTGCATAGGATTCCCTCATGTTTCCCACTCTGTGGTTCAGGACTCTATACTTATAACAAATGGAACTCATTTTCAGTGGTTCATTTGCTTAAGTAAGATTTAAATTCAGTGCAATAATCTAAAGTTAAAAACAACTCTTGTTCAGTTTCACCTAATATCACCATGTAATGTACTTCATGTAAATCCATTTCAAATTTTTAAATGCTTCTGTAAATTGCATTTATATAAGAGTGTCACTTTGAAAAATATAACTGCATGATTTCTCGAGACTCTAGCTTGTAACATACTTTATGAATCAAGTGTTCCGGGATATTCAGCTAATAGAATTATCTCTAAAATAACATAGTTAAAATTAAATTATTTTCTCAAAAATAATTTACTGCTGGAAGGACTGCTCTTTTTCTTGGAGACCATGGCCATTTATTATCATTGTCATAGTCTCCCCCAGAGAATCGATATGATTTTAACTACTTCCTAATGGAAAGAAAAGTTTCAACGTCTTCTGTTTGATACTGTTTTATTGAAACCCCTATAAGTCTCAAGTGCCTGACAAAAGTCTTAATCAAAATAATCCAAAATAAAACTTAGTAGTTCGTATAACAGGAAAGTCACCCATGAGACAGGTTTGATATTTGGTTGTACTGTCACAGTAATCCGACTTTTTTCTTTCTACTTTCTCAAGTATTTTCTTTTCTTGTCTTGTTCGGGGGAAGACAGCTCCCTCTCTCCCATCATTGTATCTCCTTCTCTGGAAGCACCAGCCTGTATCTTAGCCCCACTCCCCCCACTCTCTGTGTGTGTGTGTGTAAATGTTCATATTTCATAGATATGAGGGGGAGGAAGGGTTATAGGAACCAGTGCAGTCAAGGGTACCACAAGAAAACCCGCAGAACTAACTGAACTGTGCTCATAGGGGCCTTCTCGGGGCTTTTGTTCAATGCTCTATCAATCTCTGTGCTCCAGGGATAGCTAAGATTTCTCCTGGGTGTGATACAAAGCTTCATTTTTGGGCAAGCAATACCCCTGCCAAAAACATGCCCCAGAAAAGCAAGACTAGTCACTGTTCAGACAAGTTTAGAGCTGTATCCCCAACAGGGGAACAGGTAGATTACATGAATCTACATCAAGATACAGTTGAAACAGCGATAACTCATATTTTCTATCCCTTATATCTTAATATGGTAGATGTGCTTATGAAGACCAGCCAGATAATTCTGCTGCTACTTAAGGGTGTCAGAAACCATATGGGCTCATATAGCAAGACGTTATTTTTAAGTTTTGCATTATACTTAAGCTTTATTTTAGGAAAAATAGATACATAAAAAATAAAATTCTCTGATGTTTTGATTGACTGTGAGAATTTCAGCTGCTGGGGAATTAGAGGGATGGTCTGATAGCAGCTCACACATTGTTCATTCCTCTGGCAGTTTTAGAAGGATAATTTTTGTCTGGAGAGCTACAGAATGAGGGTATAGTGGAGGTAAGACTAACTAGACACATCATTTGAATATAGTGTAAAACTACTTAACTGAAAGCTTCATGTCACCTGACCAAGGAAAAGCCACGGCAGATACACACCTTTATCCAAAAAATAATTACTGCAGAGTAATGCCTTGCTGGTGCTTGTGAATTTAGGCATGTTTGCATGGCCTAAGAGCTTTTAAACAGTGAAGAGTGGAACCTACCTTAAAATCCAATAAAAAGGCTAAAGAAATAATTAAGTGGTTAAGAGACCTTACTGCTTTTGTAGAAGACCTATTTTTCATGCCCAGCACTGACATAGTCACTCTTGGAACTCTAATTCCATGGGATCTGATCCTGTCTTCTGTCTTCTGCAGGCTCATGCATGCATGTGATGTATTATATATATATAATCAGGGTGACTGCATGCGCATGCAGACACACGCAAAAATATATATAGTTTTAAATTTTAATAAAAACAATTGTTCTTTAATTTCAAAATATCAGAGAGTCATAAGTGTACACTGGTGCAGCTTCTAGAAATACTCTGGCCATGGTTATTACATGCTAAATGCTGAAGTTGAAAAGACTTTTCCAGGCTGAACTTAGAGAAAAATAGGCCAGAGAGTTTGAGAAACTAAGTGTATTGTTAACACAGATGATAATGCATAAATTGCAAGTCTGTGAAGCTTTTAGAGAGTGTACAAGTAGCACATCAGTTGAAGACATTTTATCTGAGCTATGTGCATGAGTGTTTCACAGACCATTAGGGCCTGAGAAGGGAGGGCATGAGGAGACTGTTCAGAAGTGATTAGTGAGGGAATTGTATACCTTTCTAGGATCTGGGCTGTCTATAATCATAAAGTCTGAGGACACTAACTGGATCACTCCTTAAGTCGATGGATTTAAGTCAAAGTTTTCCAGTTAGTAGATTAGGAAATTGATGCTCTCTTTTAGGGAGAGGTGGAGAGAGCTGTCCTTCTGCCTGCTGACTCTGCCTGCAGAGTGGCAGCCCATCACTTCTAGCTGTACCCAGTCTCTTACTGTCTTGAAACAGAATAATGCTGAAAATGTTGCTCAGCATTCTTTTCAGAATTTTTCATTCTCTGGAATGTTATCCTCTAAATGCTTTCTGAATGGGAAAAGATAGACAGAGTATAAAATATTCTCTTCAGGTTAAAATTCTGAATGCTTTCTGAATGGGAAAAGATAGACAGAGTATAAAATATTCTCTTCAGGTTAAAATTCTGTCTTATAAAATAGTTCCAATTTTAATAAGCTCTATAAATGTAAAATTTCAAATAGCATCACGGTCACTCTGATAATGCATATGTACTATCCAACTTTAGCCTGTAATGAATTTACACTGAAATATTTAGTGTAAATTATTTAATTTATAATGAAATTATTTCATCATCTCTGATTTTAATGGACACTGAAAAGATAAATATGCTTGCTTTTAAAGAATTTCATACTTTCATTATATTGTAGCTTATAAGTAACACTATAAGCTGTCACCAACTTTTACAATATTCCTAGCATTAGGAAAAGCATAACTCCGGTTCTCTTTCTTGTGCCACACTGATTTTTCCTCCAACCTCCAAACAACCACTTCATCTTCTATGAACATCCTAGAGAAGAGTTCCTTGTACCAGTTTCTTCTTTGTTTCCAGAGATACTTACGTTCAGGTTTTTAAGGAAAAGACTGTCACCTAGAGGTGCTCATGAAGGGAGGATAGTGTGGGAAAAGTAATAGGTAAGAAATTCCCAGAAGATATCCCTGAAACTTTTCCCACCAGTCATACCTGAAACTGTAAAACCCAAAAGGGATTAAAGAAAGAATATAAAAACTGCTTCTCAAATTACAAAGTCAGGGGAGAAGAGTGTGGGGGAAGAGAAACACAAGAATAATAAAGGCAGAATTATAGAACACAATCCAAAATGTAGGAAATCCAAAAGACTAACAAACACAGCCTGTGTCCCCGTCCATTAAAATTAAGAGACAGGCTAATTAAAACAACAATAACATATCACTTTACACCAAGCAGAGGAGCAAATTTTAGAAAACTGGGCAATGTCAAATAGTGGAAGACATAGTGGGGAATAAGAAAGCTCCTTCCCAGAGTGTAGAACCATGTAGCCATCCTGGAAAACAATCCCAGGCACTTCTTAATCCAGTAAATTCACATACCATCTATATCCCCACAACTCACCCCAAATCACACCGTGGAAATTGTCTAATGCAGGGTATGATGAAACACTAACAAGAATGTGCTCCCAATGGTATTTGTACTAGCAGTGGGTTGGGAGATGTAGATGTCTGTGCCTAGAGAAACAGATTGATAAGAAATGGAAGCTTCGGGGCCTAGAGAGATGGCTCAGTGGTTGGGAGCACTGGCTGCTATTCCAGGGAACTTGAGTTCAATTCCCAGCACCTACCTCACAGTTCACACTTGTCTATAACTACTGTTTCAGGGTGTCCAGCACCTTTACCCAGATGTGCATGCAGGCATAACACCAATACATACACAATTAAAATAAATAAACTAACATTTAAAAAAGAAGTGGAAGCTATGGTATGCATACTATGTACTCCAAATAAGGTATAGGCACAGGCTAGATAAAGTAATAAAAAGATATTTAAAATATAATGCTCTTTGAACAATAAGAAAAAACACAGCTATGAATATTTATTTGATCCTGAAGATACATGAACACAATACTGTAACATTTAACATTTAGTGAAATTAAAGATCACTAACCACACACATTGGGATGCTTGCCATCCTGAGGGCTGGCTGAAAAGTTACTGATAGAACTGAATAATGAGAATAGAAAGAAGCAACTGAATAAGCTGAGTAATACTGGTACTTATTAGCAATCATTAAAACTATGAAATAACACTATGACGCTATGATTGAACTACCCTTCCCCTTGTAATATAAAGATAATTGTAAACAGATACATATACAATTGTGTAAACACAAGTGAGTCACAGTTTAACTGATCTTTACTAATATATATATATATATAGTACAGATATACTTTATCTTTACAGATATTCAAGTCATTTAACAATGTTATTGCATCACATTATTTCTTGAACTTAATTCCTTGAAGGCAATGTTGTTCACCACTAAAACAGAAATTTCCAGGCAAAAATCCTGCCAACATTGACCTTCAGAGCATGAAGCCAAGCTTCAATACCCACCCAGTTGGGCTTCTCTAGTTTCAAGGCATTTGTAACCCATTTGACTACAGAAAAAGACAGCCAACTGATGTTGGCCATTTATTATTTTGAGTTATCTGTTTAATAGAAAAACCTCTCATGTGATTCTTCATAGAGATCAACTCTTTTTGGAAATAGTCTTCAAGATTCAGAGTGATGGTGCTTTGTTTAGCCAGTTTAGGTGTATTTTCTGTCTAGACAAAATCTCTCTCAGAAAGATGGTTTTGATATAAACCCACCAATATTTAAATATCAAAAATGTAACTCCTTGGCCAGGCAATAACCCTCCATGTGGGTGAGCTGGATGAGATTTCCAGGCCTCCTCTCCTGTCCTGGGATCTGCAGCATCTGGAAATGATACTTGTGGTCATGGTAATACTTCTGTCTGTCAGAATATATTTTATCCAAAGTTTCAGTGTGCTTTGCAATTTATTAATCCTTGCAACACCTACATAAGGCAGGCAGGGTTTTTTTTTCCCCCAAGAGCAACAAAGGAAATCGAAGGTTGAAATGAAAACTGTACAGGGCCAGGCATTGGGAAAGCAAGAGGAAGTCTTCTGCAGTTAGCACAGCAGCCAATCCTGTTACATGCTGAACTCAACTGACACGCTCATTATACAAATTTTCAATGAAACTCTCTAGTTTCTGAATATAGAACAAGTTTTTAAACATCAAACTTAATAGAGACTTAAGGAACTAAAAATACAAAATCTGACACTGAAAAATGTGCTTTTGAGCTATTACTACATATTCGCACTTACTGGGTTTAATGCTAGAGGAAACCACAGGCAGTTTGACACTAGAAATCTGAAAATGTGTGAAGTATGATGGGCAGTGAGACAACTTGGCTGAAGGCACACTCTAGGGACCAAGAGTAACATTCTTGCTTCTGTTATCTGCTTCTACTTTTTTATTTCTTGGTTGACCTCACATTCACTTCTGATTTCCATGCAGCTTTATAGAGTTTTCCTGATATGTCATGGGCAGCATGCACATATGACTAATAATATGAAACCCAGTGGACAGACTCTTTACAATAACTATGAACCCCACCTTTTATCAAGGTGATTGTAATCTTGATGACTCACCTCCCTAGAGAGGCACAGAATAGACTGAACACGTAGGAGGTTGTGTTGTGGCTATAGATTGATAACATTATGCGATACAGTATCTAGGATAGCTCAGTTAAGCACATAATGAAAATAAAGAACTTTAAAATAATTGCTCATATATATGTACATATATATGATTATATAGCTACTTAGAGGCACTTGAAAGAAGCCTCATTTTATAATTATATTGTTTCCATATTATGCATTGATAATTATATCAAAATAGTACATTATGTGTCCTCTGAACAGTGCAATTGTATTCTTATTAATATTTTAAATTGGGAATGCATTTTATTAATAAATATGTTCACTGTTTAGGGTTTAATCTTTCCTCTAAAAGTAATATTATTAATAGATTTTTGCCCTCTGATTTTAGTATTTGCATAAAATGGTAAACCTTTTACATAATGTAATAGTCACTTCCTTTAATATTAGATTTCTTTATTATTAATGTTATTGTAACATTATTAGCATATTAACGTAAATATTAATGTTATAGTAATATATAACTTATGATAATATTCTACCATTATGATGTTAAAACAGAGTTTTTGTATCAACAAATACTCTTCTAATCAAAACACCTTTAAAATTTTGAATATTACCCATGTTCACTCAAGTTTCATTTCCAGACAAAATGATTTCATTTGGCTTCATTTGTTAGCTATCATAGACCACGTATAGCAAGAGCATGATGACACAATGCAGGCCTGTCGAATGACTTCCGTGATAATAAGCAGGTCTATGGGGTATGTCTTCTGTCGCCATGCTGATAGTTGTGCAAATGTTCAGTGCAACACACTGTCTACAGAACCCAGAACACGCTGGTTTTGTTGCCAAGAAAAATCTCACCTTTCTTGAACTTAAAACATGAGCTAATTTATATCAAGAGGCACATGCCAACAAAAGTAGTCCAATAGCCCATTTTAAAATAGAAAGCATTGCTTTCCTGAGGGGAAAGATTTTATCAACAATTTCTTGCAACCAATTTGAAGCAAGCTTTTCTTAAAATGTGTTTTCCTCTTTGTTTTATGTATTTGAGAACATGGTACTTAGTAGTATGATTATATCTTAGTTGATGGGGTTTTCATGCTATTGTATGTTTCTTGTCTACAACTTTGTTTTCTTGTGTGTATTCTAGAACAAAAACATTGCTCATTGCTACCCACTCTCAAAATCTCAAACTTGTGGCACTTGTTTTGCCATCATGTAGTACCAATTTTTGTTTTTCTTATTTATAATTTTTATATTTTACATATCAACCCCAGGTTCCTCTCTCTCCCCTTCTCCTGTCCTCCTACCTCTACCCTTTCCCATCTCCCCCATCCACTCCTCTTAGAAGGTAAGGCCTCTCTTGAGGAATCAACAAAGTCTGGCATATCAGTTGAGGCAGGACTAAGCCCTCCTGACCCACCCCGTCCTGCATCAAGGCTGAGCAAGCCAAGAAAACCAAGATTTTCTGATGACAATATATATTTCATTTTCTTCTCTTATGGCCACTTACATCTTTATTTGTTCTATCTAGAAATATAAGAGCAAATCAAGGCTCTAAGACATATTAACTATTTTAACTTCTACATGTCACAATTTTCTACAAATATCAAACAAAACAGTAAAACATATAAGGCAACTGTCTCCTTCTCATTGGTGTATTTTCACATAAAAATACATAACAAGTTCAGTCCTTCAATTCAGAGCTGAGTCTTGTGAATTCCACAGACTTTTCTAGACTTTCCTGGTATAAAAAATTATACAAACCTTTGTCATTACATTAAATTAAAGTTAAATGGACGGCACCCGTTTTTGTCCCCACTCACTACAGTCTTCTCACTCCTTGGTTTGACCTGCTTCAACCTTTCTGTGATTATTTCTCTGTTCTGCTTCACTCAACTGGCCCTGCTGATTAACTTCCTCTGTTTGCATCTTTGATGGCTGCCAATTTTTACCTCTCTTCCTTGGTACCTGTTTCCACTCTGCACTCATTTTTGTTCCATTCCAACAATCAGAATACCCATTTGTAAAAGACCTTTGAGTTAAAAGAAACATAAATGCTTGAGTAATTTAGTGCCATTTTAGACAGCACAAGCAATTCTCTTTTGCTATCTCCATTAGAAATTTGTCTAAGTTGAACAGTGGCTCATGTTTAATTAAAAGTTTATATGAAGAAGTGACAGGAAGGCGCTACAACTGAATCCTCATGCCACATAGGAAAATGTGTCATTAGATGGTATTCATGCCCTAAAAACTTGTTTCTCCTATCCTCACTTGTCTTGGGAAAATGTAATTTTAACAACTTTGGCATCAAGAAAAGAAAAGATGTATATTTTTTTAAAAAATAGATAACTTGCTTTTAAGGAAGTATGGTTCTTAAGGACATATGTATATATATGTATATATATATGTATATATATATATATATATGTAGATAATTGGGTTACTAGCATAAATCTTAATGTACACTGAAGACTGAATATTCCTGCGAACTGAATCATACACACTGAAGGCCTTGACACTGCAAAACTGTCTGTCTCTTGTGATGCTTTGAGCCACCTCAACTGTCTTTACAGCAGTGAGTGAAACTAGTTTCCCAAGACAATGGCGTAGACACCATCGTTAGACATTACAACTGCTTTAAAGGCTATCTTTGTCTTTTTTGTTCATTCTAAGTCATAGACAAATAGATGATAGATAGAAACAAACAAGCAAACAAACAAACAAAGAAATTATCAATGTGTGCAGATTTAAGCATTCCAAAGCAGTGGGGTTAATATTCAATAACTTAAAGTTGTAGGTGGATTTTTCAAAACCACCGAAGATGACTTCACTCATTCCGTCCCATTCTGCTTTATTGCCACAAATGGAAAAGAAAGGTGAGTTGATCATTTCTAGGTTATTATGAAGGAATATAGAATAAAGCAACACAGTTGTGGTGAACTAGACAGATAGTCACAAAACTGAGAAGGGAGACACCAAACAAAGGCTATCTAAAATCTTGGTATAACCTAAATAATACATGCTCCGGCAGTAAGTAGCACCATCTGAAACAGTGAAAAGCCAGAGAGAATCTGAGATGTTTCCTGTGTCTAAATATCATTTCTTTACCTTCCACTTCCTAAAACATGAAAATTGAACCTGGAGAGATTAATGAGGCATTGTAAGTGGTGCTGCAAGCAGCTGATCTCAGGGCTATTGTGATAACTAGTGCCTAATCATGTTGATCTTGGTCATTATATGATTCAAATTCCCAGTCCTTCTACAATGTTCAGCCCCATGTACCTGGGCCATTCTATAATATTTCTTGCTTCAATTTTTCTTGACAATCCATATGAATTACAAATGCATAACTGTGGTGATCTCTGTAAAGTTCCCTGCTAGCAGACTGTGAGAAAACTCTCTATGACCTCTTCATGGATTTATTTTGCATGTCCTCAATTTTCACTTCTTAGTTATAACAGAAAAATCAGCAAATACATTTTGTTTGACTTCAAATGAGAGTAAAGTGAAATTCTGCAAAAATGAAATAAATGTGCACCAAGATACCAAGCAGTGGTTCTCTGCTTTTGACATCAGCTCCGACTGAAATTTGATTTATAAGATTCAGACTGTTCACTACATATCGTTGTTCAATGCACAATATTTTTACCTGATGATAGTGTGAAAATATACTCAAAAGATAATTCTGCTTTTCATTTTCATTATAGTGAAATAAGGTACATGAGCTATTATAAATCATCATTATAAAATTTAATTCATTAAAAAATCAGTTGTGTGTTTTTAAGTGGTTTGAAGGCAAAGCTGTAGAGTGTACTAGATAAGGTACATCAAACACATTTACTTATGTGTCATATTCTATATTTTTATTTTTCTAATATGTCATATTGTTTGGGAGACATACCCCATCAAAATTTAAGGAATGTCTGTGGTTAATAAATATTAAATATAGTTCTGATTACTTACTTTAAAAAACTCTTGCTGCAATTTTGGGTCAGTGAAAACAATAACAGAAATAAAATCATAATAACAAGAGCTACTAAACAATGACTCCTTACTATATACCCAGTAGCATTGGACTTACGGTCTTGGAGAATTATCTTCTTCCTTTTTCTCATTAGACTTAAAAGGGGGGTGTTTTCATTTCCATTTTGATGTTGCTAGCACTGATCAATAGGCATGTCACATGACCTGGCACAGATAAGGTGCACATGATTGCAGCACTGAAATCATACTGAGGCAAAATTGACAAAATATTCCTGTTCCGTGAACCAAGCTCTTTGAAGTTTTCTTTCTTTTCCGTTCAGCTAAATTTAGGCATAGCATTGCCTGTTTCATCAGGATTTTTATAACTAGACATGTAAGCCTGATTAATATTCATAACTGATATTAAACCCTTCCGATTGCTACAGTATACAACTATCCACATAAGACAAATCTGATAGGGTCAAATGTAATATGGAGGTGTTTTCTTCATTGATTCAAATGAAAGTCAATCCCCCACATACTTAGAATATGGTGGTCATCTATTTTAATCATGCTACTGCATTATAAAAGAGTAGGTGAGGAGTCGTGAAGACAGAAGAATATGATTAAATGTGACTGTCACTTGTAATGACAGATCAGTGTACACTGTCCAGCAGACGTAGCATGTACATGTCTATATGCATGTCAATGTCAAGCACATTAGTACAGAATGTATTTGCCATCTTAACTTATGAAAGAAAAATGTGGGTTTTTCAAAACATTGAAAGAAAAATGTCAGATTCTTGAAGACATTCAGAGTTCTCTTGTGTATAAATATTTTTGTATAAATAGTATAGAGTATATATTGGTATAAAAATAGCATCCAATGAAGGAACTTGAATTATCTTAATAATTAATAATTATTAATTTTTATGTAAATCTCACCAAATATTTAAAAACATTGTTCATGATATCTATACGTAAATTCTTTCCTACACTGAGAGTTTGCTGCACATTGTAAGTTCTTTTTTCTACTGCAGATAAAGGAAACCATTACCAGTTCCGAAAAACACTAGTAAGCGAAGAGAAGAAAGGATGCATGAGACTTTACCTTCAAAGTATTATAAATATAACCAGATTAAAGGACTTCCCCAATGATAACCAGAAAAAGTTAGAAATCAGAACAGAAATTGATCTCTGATGTTCATGGTGCATCTGATACTGATTTTAAATTAGTATTCATTTGTGAGCAGTTTGACGTCTGCAATAAAGCTAATCAGGGTCCTTAAAAGTGGTGGACTGAAACTCCACCTTGTTCCGTGGCTTCTCTGGTTCTAGGCTATCTTGGCTTTCTCCCTTGATCTGTACCTTTTCACCATGTATGTCCACTCTCCTGTTTAGAAAATCATATTTTGGATTTCCCCAGGGCTTAGTTCTGGCTTTTATTCTCTCTGTGTAATTGATTGCTATCAACTACCCATTATGCTCACATGTAAATATGAAGATTGATATTAAAGTTATTAAACTACAAAAGAGTATGGAACAACTTCTGGTTCTTACCATTTGGTAATTACTTTTTAATATCTTCCTCATAGAAAATAAATATATAACCTCAATCTCTGATATCTACATATATTAAATATCATAATGCATACCATCAAGTATATAGGAAAATGAGTTTTATCAATTAACAAAAAATTGAAAAACAATAAACTTGATATAAAAGTCAGGGAAATATAGATGTTTCCCAACCTTCAATGAGGCTACATCTTACTAAGTATATCATAAATTAATAACATAAGTCATAAGTACAAGCAATACATTTATATCTCATAGAATCTGTGGATAGGCTATGGTAGGGAATGCGAAACCAATAAAGTTATAGGAGAATGAATTTGCACCATCAAAAAGTCAAAATATAATAAATTGACCATCTCAAGTTGGTGTAGCTAGATGTTTCTTGAATCACAATTAGTGCTGTAGGTATGAGAAGCATACTTAATGCCTTGGTGATAATCGTAGTTTTACACAACCTATTTTGTTTGGTTTTATCTCTCAATTTTTTCAATTTTAGGATAAAGATGATTATAACTGTTTTTATAAAGGTGATTTTAACCATTAAGTGACATGTATATAGGCATTTTAATCAGGGTTTTCTAGTGTAACAGAACTGATAGAATATAAACAAGTTATATTAAAGTGGCTTACTGGTTATAGTCCAACTATTCCTATTATTATTGTCTCCTGATGGTAAGTCTAGAAATCCAGTTGTTGTTCAGTCCACAAGAGTGGATGTCTCAGCTTGTCTTCAGTACATGCCAGAATCCCAAAGAAGCAGGCTCTGATGCCAGTGAAGAAATGGACTAAGCACCAAGAGTGAGGGGAAGCAGGCAGAGAGCAAGAGCTTCGTTCTTCCTTGTCCTTTATATAGGCTTCCAGTAAAATCTTTGGTCATGATTAAAGGTGGGTCTTCTGACTTCAAGTGATATGGATTAAAGGTCTTCCTATCACAAATGATGCAATTAACTAAAAATCCCTCGCAGGTATGCCCACCTGCTTGAGTTTTTAGTTGACTCCAGGTGTAGTCATGCTAATAACCAAGGATAACCATCACAACAGGTATAAACATACACATAAATATATACATATACACATAAATTCAAGTGGTGATATAAGAATTGTATTCTTTATTTACTATTAATATCAACTGCTAAATTTGAAAAAGTAACCCATTTATTGTATCCAACCCAAATTCTCATGTTCAAATATTTTATTAATCATTCGAGAATTTTTCTTATTTTTTCATTGAAACAATGATCTTTCACACAACACATCCCAACCACAGTTTCCCCTCTCTCCTCTCCTCCTAGCCCCTCCCCCACCCACTCCCTCTCCATCTCCCTTCTTAAAAGAGCAGGCTCTAAGAGACAACAACCAAACATGACAAAACAAAATACAATAAAACAAGGCAAAAGGACCTTACAATGAGGCTAGAAAAGGCAATCTAAGAGAAAGGGGAATGTTCCAAGAGTAGGCAAAATAATTAAAGACACATCTGTTTCCACCATTAGGAGTACCATAAAAGCACAAGCTAAGAGCCACAACACATAGACAGAGGACTCAGTGTTGACCCCAGAGGGCGCTATGCTTCTCACTTCAGTCTCTGGGAGTCCATAGGCGCCCTGCTTAGTTCATCCTGTGGGCCGTGTTCTCCAAGTCCTCCATATAATTTCCACCATCTTTCCACCACCTCTTCCATGGAATTCCCCGTGCATTTGATCGTATTTAATTCCTATTCTACATCCATGCCTCCTCCCTTCCTTCGCCAATCTCATGGTCTCCTTTTTTATTTTTGTAACCCATGACTCCAGTGTGTGCAGCTTGTGTGCTTCCATTCTCTGTAATGAGGTTTACCAGGGGCCACACACTTTTTTTTAAAAAAAAAGTAATTTTTCTTCCCCACAGAAGGCATCCACTTCCCATAGTTCTACTGTTTGGGACTCACAAACCCCCTCCCCATCTATGCTAGAATTTTGTTGACTGGCTTGATTTTATGCCGGTCTTGTGCAGGCAGCTATAGCTGTTGTGGATTTATGACAATCCAGTCATCCTGTCCTACCTAGAAGACATTGATTCCCTCTGCTATTCCCTGATCTCTGGACTTTACAATCTTTTCTCCTCTTTTCTATGATTACCCTGTGCCTTATGAGGGGAGAGATAGGTGTCCCACTTATGTCTGGTGCTTCATGTTTTATACTCAACTGTCTCATGTAGGGGTCCACTTATGGATAGCATCGACATATCACTCACATCCGGGGGCTATCAAACTATGGCTCTGCGAATTGCGCTTGAAACAACATCCACAAATTGGCAACTCTTCCACCACCACCAGTATCTTCAAGCCAAGAATGCGGCAATTATCTTGGAGTTTCCTTCTGTGTCGCTCCCACATGAACCACTGTGTACATTTGAATGTATACACTTTCCTAAACTCTGCAGCCACCACCTAACCTCAAGAACTCATCATCTATCTTCTGTAATAAGGTGATAGTCTCAACTCTCAGTGAACTTTTGCCTACATATAAGCCTTCCAACACTAACTAGACAATATCCACATTTTTTAAAATTGAAGACAACCTTGTCTAGCACTTCTAGATTAGTAGTCTATTGCTATTAAGTCAGAAATAAAATTATTTCTCTGTGCCCAGATAACCTTGGCTATTTTGGCTAATTCCCTGAACTTACCTTACCTTGCCTTTAATTATATATGAGCCATTGACCCCTGAGAGTCTCTACTAAGTTCTTTCGTTCAGAGGTATTATTCTCTCTGTTGTTCTCTGACATCACCCACCTGTATCTCAACCTTGACTTCCCCAGAGTGAGGACCTCCCCACTTCCTATGAAAGCCTCTCACTGATCCTTTACATCTCAGTTCATGCATCATTTCTTGAAAGCATCCTTCCTGATAAATCTCGCATCAATCAAATTAATTTCATCATTACTTTCTTCCATTCCTTATTATAATTCCTGACTTGCATAGCATGCCTCTTTGTTGATTTAACCTCAATTGCTTCATTTAGAATACCATATTGGAAAAAATAATCATATACAACAGTTAGCCTTTTATTCCTGAAAGACAGTCCATCCATACACTGTAATCATCCAGTAAAGAAACAAGTATTCTCTGCTGTTGAATAATGAATGGTACACTTTCTAAAAACACATTGATAAGGAAGAGAATGCGATTCATAACCATGGCAGAATAAAGGTTACTGCTAACAGAAATGAGAAAATTAATCTTGTGCAAATGTAAGGAGCATGTTTCTATGTTCAGCTGATGGAAGCATAATTTATTAAGACTAAAGTCAACTGCAGCAGGAGTATAACACCTACCTAAAAATACAAGATTGGGGTAAGCCATTTTGGTTTTATTTGGCTTTTTTGCTTTGTTTCTTTGCTTTTGCAGAAAACGAAAGGACACAGATGTGGAAAGGTAGGGAAGTAGGGGAAATCTGGGAGAAGCTGAAGGAGGGGGAAAAAACTACTCAAAATAAATTGAACAGAACTCTCAAAATTAATATTTTACAAGGGGTAGAAGAGGGAGAGAAATCACACATTTTTCTTCTTTGATACTAAAAACAAATCCAATTTCATTAAGATGTCTTCTTCCATAAAAATTCATGTTATTGAAGCCATGATAACAGTTGTCAACTCTAAACTTTATTCAACTATAAACTATATTTCAAAAAGTACTGTATCACGAGAACTCAAAACTAAAGACTGAGATGGTTTAAAGAATATACTCATTTTATTGTTGAATATAGTAGAAAGATGCTTTTATTTAAAAATTTTAACTACTGTAATTGAAGTATAATACTTTTCACAACTGCCCCTATTAATCAAATTTTTCTCAAGTTATGGCTCTGTGTGAAGCAGGGCTAAGTAGGTCCTTCTTTGTGCATTAATTTCCATGGGAAATTAGTATATAGACATAAATATATCCTTATGCTCAGAATTCACTCATACAATATAAGAAGTATATTAATAATTTATATTTATATTAATATTTTATTCCTTAACCATTGATGTTGGCTGCATGAAGTTAATTACCTACACACACTTATCTATTCTCAAATGTGAAATACAATCTAAATAATAAAGTATTAAAAGCTTGTAAATTGTTCTGTAAAAGGAAATCATTCATCTCCCTTAAGAACTAGGTTTTTTGTAGTCTTTGATGTCATAGTGAATTTGATGGTAGAATACTAAGTCATTTATTTCTTCCTAACTTTTCATATGATTTTCATTCATTATAATCTGATGCTGTGCCCTACATAAGAGCAAACTCAATAAATCATATTCAGTTTTATCACAATTCACAATGGCAAAATGAAGAGGGAAAGTTACCACAAAGCAAGTAACTTCCTTAGAAAAACAGCAATAAATCTTCAACTCAGCTAGAAGAAAAATAACATAGTATACTCAGAGAATTCCTCATACTTGAAAACAAGACTGAACCAATATTTGGTTATGTTTGCTACACTTTAAAAACCACTTTCCAGCAGATGTATGCTTGATTACACCTTTTAAAAGGTTTGCTTAATATAAAATGGTGTAATATAGTATCCCTAGAGAAATCAATGGAAAATTAGGAAAAAGTTTCCCTCAAGAGAAAGCTAAGTCTGCTAGAGAATTCTTCATTTTTTATTTATTTGATCCTTTAAACAATCACTAATTGGTTATATTACAAATGGTATAATTAATAATTACATTTGCATAATATAAATGTTGTGGAACAGCGTCCTTTTAATAACACTGGATACAAAAGACATTATATCGGTCTTAATCTCTATGTTTATGAAGAACACAGCAACTGATTCAAGACTAACATTAAAAGGATACATTCAATTTGAACTTTAATGGAGGGAAAACTTATCTGTAAGTGTGGGAGGAAGAGAAAGCAAAGCATCCATAGAAAGTCATACAACAGTTCTAGTTTATTTACAAGATCTTGAGAGCCTTGCTACATTGTTCCTTGTTCTTCATGATGGTCTAACGGAATAACTCTCTACTCTCCAGGATGAACGTTCTATGTTTCAACAAAACCTCGGAATCAGAAACTAGACACAAGCTGTGCCATAAAGTAGCTCCTAACCATGTGTATTCGTAGTTAAGTCAGTCTTCTGAAAATGAGTAATTCAGTCTTCCAGAGGAATAGTCATATCCTAAGTGCATGTTGGGATGTACAGAATATTTCTGTCAACACTAAAGTTCTACCGGACAATATCATATTGCAGTCTTCATTTTTCTGTTCCTAGAGAGAGGCATTTCTAGAAATCCATCTGGAATTTCAAATGCACTCTTTTAGAGTGTGTAGGTAGGGCTGAGTTTTAGTTAAATAGTTTTAAGTGCTATTTCAGGATACATAAGAAATCTTTCAGGAATGGAGACATCATTCAAAATGTTCTTCTATGGGAAAAAATCCTAACTAAAACCAATAGTAAATGCATAAGGTTCTACAGCACAGTTTATTTGAGCTCTATAGAATAAAACGTAGTTCTAATTTGTTTCATTATCATTGAATTTCAAGGGTGGCACAAAATTGCTTTAGCAATTTCTGAACATGAACTCCCTTCACTTTCTAATATGTCTGTCCAAATCACGGATCCTATATTGAACGAATTTGTGCTCCTGGTCATTTAAAGATCTCAAATTGAACCCCAAAACCAGAATCAAGATTGTAAGTACATTATATTACTTTTGTCTTTCCCCTGAATCAACATCAGACTTATTACATCAGACATCCACTTCTGACAGTTTACGTTTTATTTAATTTTGGAAATACTATGTATATATAATATACATACTCAGTGTAACATGATTATATATCTTGTAAGCTGAAGATTTAAAGTGCCTGTGCTAAATGAGTTTTCTAACTACTCAAAAATACCAGCATGTACACAGGATCACACAGAAATGTCTAAGCCATCTTTATTTTTTGGGCAAGTAAGATCAAATTACATAAAATGCTACATGTGCATAATTTCCAGTGTTGTTAATTCCCTACCGCTGCCCTATTTTGTTCATTCAATGTCATAATTGTGTAGAGAGATATCAAGGAAAATGATCATATTGAACTGACAAGTGAGTTTGTCTCCATTCTTAATTATGGGATGTATTTAACAGAGTTAAATGAGTGTTACCAATCAATAATCATTTTCTGCACTTTTTATGTGGACTTAAAGCATTTTTCTGCAGTCATTTTTATAAGTTTTGCTAATGTGAGTTTATAGGTATTTTAATGTTTACTTTCATATACTTACATATTAAAAGTTTAGTATCTTAGCCTGTCTTGACTACTATATCAAAATGCTATAGGCAGGAGAGCTTGCTTACAACATAAAATTATTTCTTGCTATTCTAAAGGTTGCTATTAAAGATCAAAACAGCTGTCTAGTCAGTGTCAAGGGAGATTCCATGTCCTGGTTTCCAGAAGCAGGCTCCCACATGGTGGAAGATGCATAGGTGTGTTAATTCCTTCTGAGGAAGTGCTGGCCACATTACCTAGTCATCTATCAAACTCCTTTACCTCTTGGTACCTTTGTTTTGTGTATTGGCTTTCCAACTATGAGTTTGCAAGAACACAAGCATTCAGATTATAGCCCTCAGTGAACTATCTGGGTTTCGATATGAATGACTTCAGAGGAATGATACTTGAAAAACTGGGCATATGGGATCCTTGCTCTCAGAGCACAAAGGACTTGAGAGCATTAGCCAAAGAGGGGGGTGCTCAGCTTCTATGAAATGTATTAGGTCAATTAAAAGGGCATAGTCAAAGGTAAGTAAAAATTAAGAGTCAAAAATCAATGAAAGAGCTGAGTGTAGGCAGTATGGCTGAAAGCCAAGCATTTGTGAAGCTAGGGTAGAAAGGAGGATCTTAGGTTTGAGGTCCTATTACAAAAACATAACAAAATGAAACATTGCATTTTTATAAACAAAAATATCATTATATGTCTTTATGCATATACCAGCTAGGTACTAAATAGATAGTGGTATACATTCATGCATAGTATATGTATTTATCTTAGAGATTCTAGGTGAATATACACAATGAGTTTACCAAATATCTTTATTTCTTGTAGTCATATATTTCTGTGATATGTTGCTAGAGTAACAAATATATATTCTGTGTTCTACCTGAAAAATTATTTAAATGAGAGCTAACATCCTGATTATGCCATAAACCAAAGAAGCACCAGAGCTCTCCTCAAAATCCACACATGTACTTAAAAATACTTACATGAAAAGCAGTGCAAACACAGTTTTTAAAAAATGAATACAGTACAAACAGATGTCTCTAACAGTCTAGAAGTTACTGCCAAAGATAGAAAGACCAAAAGATTCATCACACCAACGGATAAAATATTAATCATTTATTTATACACACATGCCATTGCCTTTGATCCTCAACACTTGTTAAAGAATTTGGAGCTTAAAACTAGCTGTTTTCTCTTATAATCCGTACTTTCAGAGTCCGAATCAAAGTCAGAACAAGATCATTTCTGACCTTACATAAAGAAAGCCCACGCATTGAATGCTAGTGTTTGACTCAAACTTCAAGCTTAGTGATGCCCATTATTTGAAGAGATCACTCAGAAAATTAGTGGCAAAACCGGTTTTATGAACTGGGTCTACTACTTCTTCAACAGTTTTCTTAGTACCTCATTTAAGTCACAAGAGATAAATTAAGTTCAAAACTGTGCATAAGGATAGCTTAAAATAAATACACATTTGGCTGTGAATTTGCCAGAATGAGTTTTTATGGATTTTGCCTATAGTTGGGCCTGACACCAAATTTTTAATTTACAGATCAGATTATATCCTAGCCAGATTAAAAATGTCCCAAAAACCATGGCAGAGTAAGCTAATGTTGGGACCATCTGTTTTTTGGATTGCTCTTGAAATTTTTCTTCAGAGGAATTCTGCCAACCCTTTTCATGTCACTGACTCCTATCTCAGTGACTGAATTATTCAGTGTTGGACAAAAATTATTCTCAGCAGCAGGTTTAAATTTTAACAGGAATTGATTGAGTAGACATCCAATAGGAGATGATACACTCTGCATAGAGTTCTCACTATCATATAATATCTAAGAATGCTCATATGAATGTGACATTTAAGTTTCAAAGGAAACCTAAAATGATGTGTAAGGAGGAGAGGAAATTTAGAGATTGCCTAAAAATTCCACTTGCCTATATCCTATTGATGATCATCCGACTTGTCATAACAGAACCAAGTCCATCTGAGCATGTCTAATGACAAGGAAGTTCTTCTAGGTCTTGCATCTTCTCTTCACATCTCTGAAACACAGCAGTTTACTTAAGATGATGCTGTTTCTTAGAAATTTAAAATTTTGAAAAAAATTATGAAGCATTTTTTGAATTCTTCTGAACTCAATGCAATAGAAGTTGATGAATCACATACTAGCTTTTGTTATTTCCCTTAATTTTATTTATTTTATTTGTTAATTTAAAACATAATTACATTGTGTTCCCTCTCCCTGTCTTCTCTGCAATTCCTTCCTTATATACTCCTTTCTTGCTCTCTCTCAAATTCATGCATCTTTTTCCTTAATTGTTGATATGTATAATAGATAAGATTTCTTAAATATGTAAGTGCAACCGGCTCATAATATACACATAATGTTTACTCATATGTATATGATTTGAAGATTGACAATTTGGTATTAGATAGTTAATGGTGTGCTCTTCTTTGGAGAAGGCTAATCCACTCTCAGCACTACTTAGTTCCTGTAATTCTTTCTCTAGGGATAAGACTACCCCTTCCACTAGACAAGAGAGATTTCCCTTCCTTGTTAGCATGTCTATTGGTGTTGTCCTTTGTCAAGTTTTGTTTTCTTGGCAACCATGTTGATGAGACTTCATGGATGTAGCTTCTCTGATATTTCTAAGAGACGCAATCTTACAGCAAGCTTCCTGTTCCTCTGGTTCTTACAAGCTCTCTGCCCCTATTTAATGATGATCACTGAGCATTAGGTGTAGGAATTGTGTTGTAATTGTATCTGTTGGGACTGGGCACAACACAGTTCTCTGCATTTTGATCAGTTTTGTCTTCCTGTGATAATCTGTCTGTTGCCAAATGAAGCTTCACTGGTGAAATATGAGGAGTAACATACCTGTGCGTATATCGATAAATATTAGGAATGTAGACAAGAATTGTGCTTCTTAAATAAAGAGACAGTCAAGGTTTTTCTCCAGGATTCATCACTTCCTAGCCTCAGATACGTGACTAGGTTTTCAGGACCAGGCACGATTTTCTTCTGAGAAACTTGCATGTCAATGTATACTAGCTCTTAAATTTGCTCGTTTCATTGATATCAAACCACATGGCTATATCAGTCTACAAAACCTCTTATCACATCTTTTTTGTCAACCTCATCTTCTTTTATATTTTTAACCGACTGAACACAATTACTGCTGCCCATGTGCATATGCGTGTAGAATCATCCCACTAAAGTATGAGGAATCCATTAACGGTGCTGTGAAATGCTCTCCTCTAGACAAGGCATGGCTGTTGTACACACTTAATATCAGAGCAGCCATAGTTACATGAACAAGACCCTCATAAGAGTAAGACACTTGCTTTTCTAAGTATCTTATACCTAAAATTCTATAATAAGTTGGTTCTTTTTTCTTTATAAGTGCTTCGTATAAAAGTAAACACAACACAAAAATAAATTATAGTCAACATAAAGCCCCCAAGACATGTGGATAAATAGAGATAAGTTAGAGCGTTGAAATCTAAAAGATCTTTCCTTTCTCAGAGTGCTATGTAAGGAACATTAGTTGATACTCTTACAATCCTAATTACTGAATTAGCATTGTTTTACATGTGCCTCCTCTGGCAGGTACTGTGATTTTCACAGTAAGTCTATGAAGTAGAAGTTACCACCACATCCTACCCGGAGGGGAAAGTAAGTTCATTTGCAGTTGGGTAGCTTGCCAAATGAACACATTTGGAATATTGTCAAATGAAAGTCAAGTTGACTCTCAAACCTATGCTTTGCCCACTACTGCACAGGTATGACACAGAATCCCTGACTTTTGCTTAAAGTGAGTTGAGAGATGCTATGCACTATATCAAAAATCAGTCTAGCTCCTGGGATTCTCAGTTCTCTTGGAAAGACGACATAGAATCCATTGGCTCCAGTCCCTGGCACTTTACTGGGATTATCTCTAGTGCTTGAGTCTATTCAGAAACTTTTACAAGACTAGAAGGAGGTCTTTCTTAAAACAACAAGCTTGGCCTAAATCCCTTCCCCATAAAACCCAACCTTCCCCAGCCTTGATCTTCTTGGAAGATAAACACAGGCTGATCCACCTAGGCTAAATCCTAGCTCTAGTCCCCTGGCCAAAGGAAACAGGAGTGACCTCACCCAGATACAGACTACATTCTTGCCTCTTTAAGTCACCAGCCACTAATGTCCTCCAGTCACACCTAAGAAATTCTTAACATGTACTCTCCCAACTCCTGTGCAACCATGGACTATGTAGATGCTACACATTATCTTAACTAAGAGTATTTCTCTTTCCCCAAATCCCAGGAAGACCTACATTTCAAGTTTCTGTTGATAGGATTAGAGTCTTTTAAAAATAGGATCTATTGGGGTAACTAATGTGAGCATATGGCTGAGCGTTAAGAATCTGTGCAGTATCTTCAACCATGTGCAGCTTAATCCTTACTCATTTGGGGCCTTTAAAAGTCATGTATTAACTCTGCACCCTACCTCCTGCCACTTCTTTTATTTTAATATGTTTTCCTTTGGACATTAGTAGTGATTGTGTAAGAACAGCAACTATTGAAAAGAGCCAAACTCTGGAGGAAACAAGAAGGTTACAGAAGTCAAACAATGCATTCTATTTAACTTGAACCATGGCATTACATATTAACTGTTGTATTTGTAGTAACTGAATAACAAGGGTGCATTGGTGGCAATACCTAAAACGTGTATGTTGATTGGCAGCAGATGTTTTAATATCCCATCAAGTCGACTGCTCCAAGAATTGCCTTAGATGCTGATGTTTTCCCTACAAAACCTATTCCCTCCTACTCAGAAACAAAGCAAGACAAATAACTAGCAATCCTTTAAAAATATTCAACCAAGTGACATGTAAAAAAGGGAGAGGCAAAAGAAAAGTGTAATCCTGCTAATTTTTATTATAACAACTCAAGCATACACAGACTACCAAATGAACATACAATCTGTTTTCTAGAATTATGTTATTAGAAAATTTGTTGACATTAACTTCATATTTAGGATCAAGAATGTTGGCATTTTAGAAGCTTTTAAAATATTATGCACATATGCTCTTAGAACATAGACAGATTAGAAAATATCACTTCCTGACTTACCAATCAGAAATTCCCTATGCTACTACTTACCTATAAATCCAGAGCAGCTCATTCTCTACAGCATGCCAGTATCCTTCAAAACCTTTTTTTATAACCATACTTTGCTCTCTTAAAAAAGCTGTAAAATTATGTTATTCTTCAGAGAGCCATACAAAAGTTGGGCTGGTATGAGTATAGAACCCATTGAACAAAAATGCACAAATTCCCCCAAAAGTTAGGATGACCCCCCCCATCATAAACATAACAAAATATGTGAGCATGTTGGAGTTTTTCTTCTTATGGAACTGGCTTTGTGTTTCCTACTATTATCAGTGGCACATGTTTTCAGAGCATCGTAGGCAAACTTTGTGATGAAATGATATCTGACTTCTTTGTCTAGTGTCAGCATGAAGTGACTAACACTGGGCTTTGTTCTCTTTTAGCTATTGGGATTTTCTTACTTATTTGAACACATACAGAAATTGCTAGGTTCCTAGAACAATCTTAAACTAGAAATTACATGGCATTAGATTCTCTGTTTCTCATTCTTATTCAACTGCCACTAGTAGCCATCTCCTTCCCCCACAGTCTAATAAAGGAGGAAAGGGGTAACAATATTTTTCCACTGTGTACTTAAACACAATAGAACTGATTGGATCCTCTCCCTTTCCCTGTGGGGGGCGGGGGCGTGTGTGTGTGTGTACACTCACATCTAGTGGAGTCCATTTTCTTTTAGTTAAACTTTCCCAAGCTATAATAAAAAAGTATATTTATTTTTAAGTAATAACTCCTCTTAAAATTAAAGGGATCCAGTCTTATTAGAATCTTCAGTGTTTATAAGTGAAGGGATCTTTCAAAAGCCTTCAGCAAATATACAATGTTGCTGTGACGTTCAATGAATTTCTCTAGCAATAAAGGGATATAAAATAAATTACAATATGATTTGTGAGATATGGACTTAGTTTACTCAAATCAAGCCTTCTTAGTTTTCTAAGAGTAACATGCATTATTTCCAGAGCATGGAAACATGGATATTTGAAACAGAACGTTCCTTAAGAAAAGAGAGCATTCTGACTAACCCCAGGATAAACAATTAAGGAGGGAAGCAAGACCCTGGCAAGAAATTATAAAAGTTAAATCTAGGAAGTAAAGCTACAGAGAAACTTTAAAACTAACACCCCTTCCTTATCATTCTTCATTTTTTAAAAAATTTTTTTACATGATTTCACTTTGTTTTTACACAGTTTTTGCTTTGGAGCCTTTCCTGGAACTAGCTCTTGTAAACCAGGCTGGCCTCAAACTCTGCCTCCTGAGTGTGACACCACAGCCTGGCCCTTGTCATTCTTAAACCATTGCTTAGTTCTTTTCAGTTCTCTTTTGTTCCTTCATGGCTGTCCACGAGTACAGGAGAACAAAAACCGATCTGTGTCCTCACTCATTTATACTCTCACTAAGGATTTGACAAGAGGATGTGGCGACCTGGGCAGGTTCTTAAGACAAGATACTCACTCACTCTCAACTTTTAGCTTCTCCAGCCATACGGACACCTTTCCTATGCTTAAACTGCCCCTTTCATGGGTGCCAGAAAAATGCAGACCCTCCTAATACCAAAACATCATTTCATTTTGTTTTAATGCTGGATCAAGTGTTTCTCCAATGCAGATACTATAAATATATAGAAATTCATGAAAATAATTAAATGCTATAAAATCAAATCTACCTTTACTAATTAATTAAACTTATGAACATATGACCCGGGCTTACAGCACTAAGTGTACCTCCTCAGCCCCCTCAGGCCCTGTGCAGGTGGAAAGCCAAGTTTAAGTTGTGTGTCACAGTCCTGTCCCCTACAAGCAGGAACTTACTGGAACTAAGGAGCAAGGTCAGTTATTGTATATAGTAAACCCACTGTTCCACTATAGGTCTGAGTCTAAGATGTGCTCCTGACTGTCTTCTCCATTATCTTCATCAAGATACAGCACTTGTTGAGCTGGAGAGATGGTTCAGCAGGAAAAGGTCCTTGCTGTGAGGCCTACCCACCCTAGTTCAACCTCCAGAAGCTACCAGAACCCACGTGATAGAAGGAGAGAACTGATTTGTGAAATCTGTCCCCTGACCTACACACACAAACACACATTGTATTATTAGATAGATAGATAGATAGATAGATAGATAGATACATACATACATACATACATACATACATACATACATAACAGATATATAGATGATAGATAGACTGATAGATAACAGATAGATGATTGATAGGTAGGTAAATAGATGATGGATAGCTGATTGATAGGCAGGCAGGCAGGTAGGTAGGTAGGTTGGTAGGTAGATAATTGATAGGTAGGTATATAGCTAGATAGATGGCTGATAGGTAGATAGATGGATAATAGATAGATGATTGATATAAGTAGGTAGGTAGGTAGATAGATAATAGATGATAGATAGATAGATAGATAGATAGATGATTATAGATAGAGACAGAGAAATGTGAAGAAAGTAATAAGTTCTACTTCTGTATTTCATATAAAGTAAACAAGCTAACTTTATTGCCAGGATAAATCCTACACATGAAGAAACCTCAGAAACTCCATGCAGCTCCCCTTGAAGAGAAATCATCTCATTTCATTATGTACACAGACTGTTAGTGTCTCCATTTCATATTTTCGGTTTTATAATGATATGAAAAAAGTACTCATCTAGCACATCTAGTAAAAATGAGTCTTTGGATTTTGAGGTTTGATCTATTTCTTTTTTCTTTTTCTTTCTTTCTTTCTTTCTTTTTTTTTTTTTTTTTTTTTTTTTTTTTTTTTTTTTTTTTTTTTTTTTTTTTTTTTTTTTTTTTTTTTTTGCTTTTTGAGACAGGGTTTTGCTGTAGCTTTGAGCCTGTCCTGGAAGTAGCTCTTGTAGACCAGGCTGACCTCAAACACAAGAGATCCACCTGTCTCTGCCTCCCGAGTGCAGGGATTAAAGGTGTGTGCCACTACCGCCCAGCAAAGTTTCGTCTTTTTATGGGACCGTGATACGCAGGATGATATTCTCTTGCAGTGGCAGACAGCAGCCAGAATCCACAGCTCACTGTGAGCATGAGGTCATAGTAAAAACCATCAACACTCTTCATCAGACAACACTGCTAAGCTATGGATAAGTTATGTGTATTAAGTGCATTTTCTACTAAAAAATAAGCTCAACTTGCATATTTCAGCTCATACTCTTATTGTAAGTGGAGGAATATTAATAAATACTTGTGGACAAAAGCTTTAGGGTATGCTCTGAGGATACATATTATAGTTCATTGACTCATTGGCAAAGCCTTACACCATAGCAAATGCTAGAAAGGACAAGGACCTTCTTGGTACAGGGCCAGTGACATTTCAAAGCTAACTCAGACATTTGCCTTTCTTTTATAAGAGCACAGGATACAATGGTACAAACAGATCAATGAATGTTCTTCTGTGAGTTTACACAGAGTAGAAACATCTTTGTAGCATAGGAAGAAAAAGGGTGTTAGGTGTTGGCATCCAAAAGTGAGGTTTCCTCAAGGAGATTCTATGTAGACACACAGAAAGATGGAGAGAGGGATGGAGAAAGAGAGCAGGAGAGAGAGAGGAAGAGAAAGGGGGGAGGGAGAGGGAGAGAGAGAAATTTATTCCAGACCAGATAATAGTTGTCTTCCTCAGGATGCTCCCAGGAGAATGTGCTGTGAATGGAAAACGTTGACCTTCATCATGCCTTCCTCTTCCATTGCATCTCATTTAAAATAATGTACATAGCTAATTTTTCAGAAAATGCCAGAGATGGTTAGGCCCTGTCACCCGGTGCCAAACCATCATACAACTCCAGTTCCTTTCTTATTTTACTTATCACATTAATTATAAAATAACTAATATTGCTATGAGCCAGGCTTTGGGTTCTGGAAGTGTATTTACTTACTTAACCTTCTTAACAACCCTTATGAAACAGCTTGTGGATGTGATAATGGCTTGTGGTTGTGCCTAATGGGCTAGGATTTGAGCGAGGCTCTGAAACTCGTGTTTCCAGCCACTACACTGCACGGCCTCTCCACAGTGGCAAAGCTGAGCATCATTGTGTGCATGCCCATGTGTATACTGGTGACGGGTGAGCAGGTATAAAAGAATGCTTCCAAGTCGTTTCTCTTCCACTGTGCTACGCAATGTGTTTTCCTGTAGTTTGCAGGTGCTGGTAAATAATCATCTCCGGTGACTGTAGCAGTTTCTGAATCATTGGCATTCTAAAAGATTTAAATAGTGTATAAAAGAATGAATGAGAATTGGTTAACAAAAAAAAAAAATGAGGACTAACGGTCAGACAATTATCAGGTCAAATGGCCCTGTAAGCTGAGTAAGAAACTTGAAATTCATCCTCAGGTCTGGTCCCTGAGGGAGGGGAAGGACCATGGCACTGTTTGTGTCCTAGGTAAGCCCAGAGAGCAGGCTGCTTACTGGGGGCTATACAATTGAAAGTGGAGCCCACTTTGCATAAGACAAAGAAGGCAAGTAATACATTTGCTTTCAGGGTTGTTTGTATAATCATTACAATATAAAATGGAGGAAAACAAAAGTGTTTCCTCCTACCAACCACTAAAATCAGCATAGGCGTGATCTTGCAGTGCTATATGAAGCTATTGGGAACCACAAGTCCAAGTGATTCACAAAATTCGAAACTAATCTATGTTGCCATAAAACCAAATGCTCCACACTGTCTGAAAATCAAACTGTTCATACTATTTTCCCTCGCCAGACTGTAACTGTTTTGAATCCATTTTTCTATCATACTCAATATTAGAAATGAATTTCAGAAATATTCTTAATTGTAGCAACTTTAGTACCCCTAGTAGTATCAGTTATCATGACTGAATTTTCTTCTTTGAAAATTCATGGGTTTACATTTTAAACAGGTTATTTAATTTTAACTAGGTAACAAAAGCAAATAACAATCATATCCGATTATATGGCTTTAATAAACATTTTTTAAGAAAGTCCAAAAATAAACAAAGTATCACATGGTCTAACAGAGTGTTCTTTGGTCACTAATGATTTTAGTAAAAGCAGAAAAGTAAAATTATTCACTATCTTATTTATTTAAGCAAGTTATTTTGTTATCTTTACAGAAATTAAGTCAGCAAAATTCTAGTATTGGCCTTCTAGAATAATTTACCAAAGCAATTCACTAAATTAAAATCCTCTATTTCTTCCAAATTTGTTACCTAAGTATTAATAGTTCAGATTTAGATCAACAATTCTACATTTTAAAATATGCAACTTCTCACGGGAAGTTCATTCTAAAATTATCTAACGCAGCATTTCTAGCTTTGAAGAATTCTTTCTTTCAACTCCACTAAAAACTCAATGGTTATGGTTTCTGCTTCTTTAGGGGATGGCACCTCTTTGTTTATTTGTTTATTTTTAGTGGGCTTTGAAATATCATTTGAGGGAAAAGCCCATCTGATGTCAGTTCTTTCTTTATTGAAGTTCCACAGAGTCATCCGGGAGATAAATGGAATTTTCTTCTTCAATCCAAGGCTTAATTATGGTAATTAGTCTGTGCAATTTGTAAAGTTTGGCAGCCAATTCAGGTCCTAATATGCATAAGCCTCTTTCTGTTACAAATTGAGTAGGTTTTAATCAGTTTTTAAAAGACAGTGTCTTCCTAGGCCTGTGTGCCTTGCTCTCAGATTTCAAGATTGAACATGGTTGCCAGCACTGCCTCATCATTAGCAGGTTAGATATTTTTTTAATATTCATGAAGCTTTCATCTTTGCATTAATCCCCCAGCATCTGTGATTATGATGGGCACTTCGGGGATCTGTCTATTGTGCGCCTGTGGAGAATGAAAGGTCCCAGCAGCTCTTGGCAGTAAATTAACCCTCACAATGCCGCTTGCTGCCACATGCCTTTGAAATGTTGCCTTCTGCTCTGTCCCTTTCTGTGCGAATTTCACACTGATGGTTGATGCCCTCAACAGAGCCATGCGTCACTTCATTCTGACAGCCATCTGTGACACTATGGCTCCCCCGCCCCACCCTTTCTCCAAACAGCATATCCTTCGATAGTTTATCCCCTGCTTTCTCAAAATGAGTCTGTTAATCAATTGAGTCCAGGTTACACATTCTCGTTTCACAATGTGGATATTTGTACACAGTGGGGAATTTGTTGGCATGTTTGCAATTAAATTTGTGATGTTGCTTTACCAAAATAATTTCATAAATCATAATGAGCTCTTCACTTACTAATGTTTCAAACGTGCTTCAAAATTTCTCACAAACTTCTCTCTTCAGTATTACTTTTTTCATTATATTTTGTATTTAAAATAATACATTGAATCTCCAGGCGAATAAATCAATACAATATGTATAATTTTATTGAGTTAACAACTTCTACCAGGATCTTTTATCTTTAGATAAATAAATGTGCCAATAGATAAGCTGTCAAATTTTAGGTCACAACTAGTCCACATTTTAGTAATAACTTACTTTGAGACTTCAGAATCCCTCTCATTCTTGCAAAGAAAAGGGTCTGCTAGTTAATCACAGGACCCTATGAAGCAGTAAGGAAATCTCTTTTTTGTCTTATAGCTTTGCAAAAAGAATCAATATCTAAAAGTAAACCAGAGTGCCATTTCTGTAATGGGATCAAAGCTAAAGGAAAATAAAATAATATTCTGTTAACATGTAGCCTTAAATAATAAGCATCAAATTGTAAAATGAAAAAGAATCTAATTCAGGGGAACCCTAGGCAAAAGCCACTAATCCCTCATTTATAAATAAATAGAAAACCTATAATAAATAGCTACAATAACAAGCCAGTCTTCCTGAAATCTCTTAGATTTATTTTAAATGTTAGATAGAGTAGTCCTGAAATGGTGCTCTTCAGTGAGCATGAGGCAGTCACTAGCTAGTTTTTATGTCAACTTGACACAGGATAATCTGAGAAGAAAAAAATGAGAAATGGCTTCTATAAGATTGGCCCATAGGCATGTATGGCGGGGCAATTTCTTGATTAGTGTGGGAGGAGCCACGTCACTGTGGGCAGTTCCACTGCTGGACTGGTGGTCCAGGGTGCTACAAGAAATGACTACAAGAAATGACTAAGTCATGAAGAGCAAGCTTTAAAGAAGAAACAATGGTCCAAGCCTGTTGCTTCAGCCCCTGCCCTGGCTTCCTCCATGAAGGACTGGAATTTGGAAATATCAGCAAATAAATCTTTTTCTTCCAAGTTGTTTTTGGTCATGCTGTTTTATCACACCAATAGAAACCCTAACACACTATCCTGTCCTCATTAGGAAGACAGGAATGGAATTTGACCCCTTGAATTACTGAAATGGAGGGTAGTAAGGGAAATGTCTGGTTAAGAAGGTCTGCCCATCCTATATATTCCCAACCCCTTGACCTTGTCGGAGACAGAAGGTTAGTAAAAGCCTGATCTGTGAGGAAAGTGTCTTAGAGAAGACCATGCATTTGCAGGCAAATAGAAGTCAATGTATCAAGAGGATGATACAGGTTAGCAGTACCAGATCAGCAATGAAGTTTCAAGAAGATATTATTATATATCTTACTTTCCACAACAGACTCAGTCTTGCTTTTTACTGTCATTTGCATGGTTTGAACTAGAATTTAAGCTTCGTTTCTGTTGTGTGACCCATGTAAAGAAAAGAGGCTGTGTCTGGTTAGGTGTGCGTTTTCTTTTATTTTATAAAAATAGAAACTTTTAGAACGAAAGCTAAAATGTTATAGAAATTACGCCTAAAAATTCACAATACTATAAAACACTTAATTCAGTTTTCTGGAGTATTTCTTATATTCCTCATAAGTAGATTATTTCAATTTTATTCTGTGTTAAGGCAGAAACACTTAATACACATTAACTACCTACATAAGTAATAGGAGTTGCTACAAGTTAATGCTTAGTAGAGAATAAAATTTAAATATACTAATTACAAGATTTTCAATTATAACCATGGAAAATAAGATATCATTTTTAGGTGAATGACAAAATATATACTGTAATGTTCTGGGATAAAAGAAGATGCCCACTAAAACAGTATTCTTCAAACATACCTAAGTTTACAAATTATTCTAACTATAGAATTGAAGAAACTTGCTGGTGTAAATAGTTTTGATATCAAAACACTATACTGGCTACCTCCTATTATTTAAAAAGTTGAGCAAGATAAATATTTTCAGGTTGTGGCCTTAACTGGAGAAATGTTTCTAATGTAGTTTTACTTGCATGCATTTAGGGATGAAATAACATATATTCTGGAGCATTAAGGCAAAAGATTGGTGTGCTTCTCAAAAGTATGTCATTTGAATGCAGAACTGAATTTCCTTGACAACTTCATTGCCTATAAGACTTTAAGCAGGTAGAGGTCCTTTGGGCTTAGCTGTGGCTCAGTTCCATTTTTTTTCCACTGGTGTTTAGATAAAAGGCAGAATGAACCCTACCCTGGGGTAGCCAGCGGATTAACCAGGTCTTCAAGGAGCTCAGTTTGAAGGTGGAGGAGGAGCAGAGCCAGGCCTTCCTGTGTTTATTATTTTGGAAGTTAGAATGCCCATTTTCTCAAAGGGGAGCCAAGCACTTCACACAGTGTGTATTCTGCTCTATAACAGTTCATCTGTGGCTTAGAGAGGCTCAGATAACAACGAAAAAAGAACCACTTGTCATCAACATTTATAATAATAACGTTTGTCTTTATTAACTCCTGCCACTGAAAACCATTCTGTACCATGGTCAGATATGAAGAGCATGTCTTGGAAGAATAACGCCAGTTATATAGGTGAATTTCTAATATGTATATTACAGTGTATTTTTCCAGTTCTAACAATAACTGGAAAGACTAAAGCATTTCGAGTACTGTGAATCCCGTTTGTGAACAATGAGTGGCACAGAATGCTCTTCAGTATTTTAAAGTAGGGTAGAAAGATAATATGAATAAATTATGTAGCATGACCCAAGTATATGGATAATAAGATTTGTGTAAATCAAAATCAATTTGTGATTAATAAAACTCAATGCTAAATTAAATAATGCAAGGACACAAAAGTGTCTATAGAGCCGTGTGTAAATGCTATTATAACTTTATCATAAATTGAGAAATTAAGATGCCTATACCCATGATTTAGGTAAATGTAAGAGAGAAGCATGTATGTAATGCCATTGTATTACCTGAATTATATTTTTTCTTTAAAATAAAAAATTAATATCATTAATTAATAAGAACAGGTTAAATGGAATAAAAACATTGCTTCATTCTTCCCTTCCTTGCCTATGAAGCAAATAGTCGTCACCTGACTTGTTTTGCAAACGGAGTATTAACATTTTACCTTAAATAAGCAGTAAAGGACTTACGTAAAGCTGAGTTATTTCTACTAAAATCACGGAGGAGACTGCCTTAAAACTTCGTCAAGTTTACTCACTACTTGTCATCATTTGAGAGAAATGTACATGTGCTGTTATTCACTTAGCCTACTACAGTTCACTATTAACGACTGGCTACAAAATGTCAAGACATTTTAAAGGTGAGGACTGTCTTCATCAATGATTGTGCACTAATATGATACTAGCATTCTATCTGTAAGCATCTCATCCATGCAAAACATTTTTCCTATTTTCAGTGTCAGATACAAACAATAGGCATCTGATCACATGCCTTCACTTTGGTCAGGCAGATATGAAAATAACAAAATCTTGAGCCAAAGGAAATATAAATATTTAAATATATAAATAAATATATAAAATATCTTTTTAAGATGAATGGAGAGATACCCAGTAGGTAGTTGTAGCATGAAAGCCTGGTTTGTCAGAGTTTCTGTCCCACCCGTTATCCCAGCCATTTAGTCCCAGAGAAAATCACACAGAGAGTTTCCATAAGTTACAAACTGATTGGCCCATTAGCTCCGGCTTCTTATTAGCTCTTGTAGCTTATATTAACCCATTATCCCTATCTATGTTAGCCATATGGCTCAGTACCTTTCTCAGCGGGGCAGGTCACATCCTGCTTCTTTGGTGGTCCAGTCAGGAGTCCGGAGAGAGAGCTTCCTGCTTCCCAGAATTCTCCTATTCTCCTTGCTCCACCTCTACTTCCAAAACTGGTTGTCCCACCTATACATCCTGACTAATGGCCAATCAGTGTTTATTTAAATCATGATTGACAGAATACAGACAATTCTCCTGCACCAGGTAGTGAACCAGCTAGTAACTCAAGAAGAACTGAGTTTGAATCACTAGAATCCACGAACAACAGAGCAATGTGGCCCACATATGTTACCCAGTATTCTCATGGTGAAATGCAAGGCGGAAAGAAGAGAATCATTGGAAGCTGACAGGCCTGCTTTCAGGCATTTGTACTGGCAAACAACAGAGAGATGCCGTCTCAAATGAAATGACAGGGAACATTTAAGGTTGTCCTCTAACCTCCACCCACATGCCCTGGCATGTGCACTCACACAAACAAACATATGCACACACACAATACATATAAATACACACACACATACATACAGTTTAGGATCACAGAAGAAAAGCAACAATTTCATAATTGGAGATGAAAATAGAAAGTATTTCAAACTAGAAAAATAAATATGGTAGGACATAGTAACATAGTTCAATAGGTAGATCTTAGTAGATAAGGTAGCTGGAAAGATGGTTTAAGGTAGAAAATAAAAACAGCAGATCCATGTTTGTTACAGGGAGCAATGCATTTCTGAATTTCTATTTGAATATAACTCTTCATAAAGTTTCTGGGACAGCTCCAAACTAACAAAAATGAAGACAACATGCAACAATTCTGCCTTCAGATGGTTCTTAAGCCCATTCTTTGCTTAGTTTGTTCCTTCCTTCAGGGAAGTTACAAAGGAACTCCTTTCCAGGAATGCTGCGCTTAAGGGGATCATTAAGTGCAGAAAATTGGGGAGATATTTTTAGTGATTTAGCTAATGCAAGAAAGATGTTGTACTTTTAGCAATGGAAGGTGATTTTTTTCTTTTTGTTTGTATGTTTGCTTGAATATTTTAGTTATCTATTATAAATCTATAATAACTGAATTTGATCCAAGCTCTAGGAAACAAATGCATCATTAAAAATGGCTTAAAAATACATTTAAATCTAATAAACTCAGAATATTTTATCCTCTAGGTTTTCTTTATCAGAGCTAATACTGAAGAGCTTAATCGAGATTAAACAACCCATGAAAATGAAGTAGGGTCCTGTTCATTTGTTAATGTCTCCTTTATACCTACCTTTCTATTCCTTTAGTTTTTCTTTATCAAGTTTTTATTTACATATTGATTTGTTACATTCTTGTGTATCTATATGACCAACGATATGATTTTTTAAGGATTTTATTTTATTTTATTTTTAAGGATTTTATTACATTTTTCTCTGATCCCCTCCCTGACTCTCTTCAACCCTCTCCCATCGTTCCCATGCTCCCATTTACTCAGGAGATCTTGTCTTTTTCTACTTCCCATGTAAATTAGATCTATGTATGTCTCTCTTAGGGTCCTCATTGTTGTCTAGGTTCTCTGGGATTGTGGTTTGTGGGCTGGTTTTCTTTACTTTATGGTTAAAAACCACTTATGAGTGAGTATATGTAATAATTGTCTTTCTGTGACTGGGTGACCTCATTCAAAATAATGTTTTCTAGCTCCATCCATTTGCCTGCAAATTTCAAGATGTTGTTATTTTTTCTGCTATGTAATATTCCATGGTGTAAATGTATCACATTTTCCTTATCTATTCTTCAGTCAAGGAGCATTTAGGTTGTTTCCAGATTCTGGTTATGACAAACAATGCTGCTATGAACATAGTTGAGCACATGTCCTTGTGTCACAATTGAGCATCCTTTGGATATATACCCAAAAGTGGTATGAATGGGTCTTGAGGAAGGTTGTTTCCTAATTTTCTGAGAAATACCCATACTGATATTCAAAGGGGCTGTACCAACTTGCATTCCCACCAGCAATGCAGTAGTATTCCCTTTACCCCACAACCTCTCCAGCCTAAGTTGTCATCAGTGTTTTTGATCTTGGCCATTCTTACAGCTGTAAGATAGAATCTCAGAGTTGTTTCCATTTGCATTTCTGAGATGACTAAGGATGTTGAACATTTCCTTAAGTGTCTTTCAGTCATTTTAGATTCCTCTATTAAAAGTTCTCTGTTTAGGTCTGTACTCCATTTTTTTATTTGATTATTTGTTCTTTTGATGACCAATTTCTTGAGTTCTTTGTCTATTTTAGAGATCAGACCTCTGTCTGATGTGGGATTTGTGAAGATCTTTTTCCATTCTGTAGGCTATTGTTTTGTCTTGTTGACTGTGTCCTTTGCTTTATAGAAACTTTTCAGTTTCAGGAGGTACCATTTATTAATTGGTTCTCTCAGTGTTTGTGCTACTAGGGTTCTATTTAGGAAGTGGTCTCCTCTGCCAATGCGTTCAAGTGTACTTCCCACTTTCTCTTCTATAAGGTTCAGTGTGGTTGGCTTTATGTTGAGGTCTTTGATCCATTTGGACTTGAGCTTTGTGCATGGTGATAGATATGGATTATTTTCATTCTTCTACATATTGATATCCAGTTATGTCAGCACCATTTGTTAAATATGCTTTCTTTTTTCCATTTGATGTTTTTTGCTTCTTTGTCAAAAATTAGGTGTTCATAAGTGTGTGGATTAATATCCGGGTTTTCGATTCGGTTCCATTGATCCTCCTATCTGTTTTTGTGCCAATATTAGGCTGTTTTCAGTACTGTAGCTCTGTAGCAGAGTTTGTAGTCAGGGATTGTGATGCCTCCAGAAGTTCTTTTATTATACAGGATTGTTTTCACTATCCTGGGTTTTTTTCTTTCCCATACAAACTTGAGTACTGTTCTTTCTATGTCTGTGAAGAATTTTGCTGGATGGGCATTGCATTGAACCTGTAAATTGCTTTTGGTAAGATTGCCATATTTACTATATTCTACCTATCCAATAGCATGGGAGGTCTTTCCACTTTTTGATGTCTTCTCCAATTTCTTTCTTCAAAGATTTAAAATTCTTGTCATAGAAGTCTTCCACTTGTTTGGTTAGAGTTACTCTGAGATATTTTATGCTATTTGTGCCTATTGTGAAGGGTGATGTTTCTCTGATTTCTTTCTCAGCCTTTTTATCATCTGTGTAAAGGAAGGCTACAGATTTTTTTAGTTAATCTTGTATCCTGCTACATTATTGAAAGTGTTTACGAGTTATAGAAGTTCCTTGGTAGAATTTTTGAGATGACTTATGTAAACTATCGCGTTATCAGCAAATGGTGAAAGTTTGACTTCATATTTTCTGATTTGTATCCCCTTGATTTGTTACATTCTTGTATATCTATATGACCAACTATATGATTTTAATGGGCTCTCCTAAGATAAGTTGTATTTTCCTATTATACTATTATAAGAACATATAACACATGATTCATGAAGAAAATATGCAAAATTTTATTGTAAGTTTTAAATAGTTCGTTTATTTCCAGAAAACACTTTCTTTGATATATTTCCAGTACTTTTACGGACTTCATATGTAGTTCTCACATAAATGTTGGCTGTTTCTCTCATTCACAATAACAAGTAAGAAAAAAAGAAAAGTAGCACCCATGTGTCTTCAGTGGTAGAGCATGTATTTAACATGAATACTTGTAATAAAATGCAATTTCAAAAACAAAAGCTGTGATAATAAAATCTATGTCAGATTTTACAAATCCATCAATAAAGTGAATGACTTATTTATTGGAATCACTAATAGTTTTTTTAATGTTTTAATCACTAATAATTTTTAAAAATAAGGTAATTCTTCATTTGAAAAGTGTGTGTGTGTGTGTGTGTGTGTGTGTGTGTGTGTGTGTGTGTGTGTTAAACTACCCTCAATGCAATGGCTACTGCCAGATACAAATTAATTTGGAGTTGAATCTTTATTATTAATATTTTATTAATATTTAAAATTTGAAGGATAAACAACATCATCATACCTCAATTTGTAGTTTTATTTCCCAATTTCTATGGCATAAATACTTAACCCCTTGCTACTAATGTGACATACTCAATATATGAATATGAGGAAAGATGCTTGGAAGCACAATATGTTTAACTTTATTTATACCATAACATAACACTTGTTATCAGGCCAAGTATGACAATTCACATTTTTAATCCCAGCATTCCAGAAACAAAGTTGGGTAGATCACTACCATGAGTTGTAGGCCAATATGGTCTACATAGATATTTTCAAGTTAACCAGGGCTATATATTGAGTCCCCATCTCACAAAACAAGCAGACAGAACTAATCACATGTGATTAGTATTAAGGGCTTAGGTAATAATATAAACCTAGTAAAATAAGAAAAATTAAGTTTTAATATTTATATGGTTTAATTTAATATAAAATTGGTTTCTTTCTTATGAACACTTCACAAAAACGCTGTCATTTCTCTTTGAATTTGTGAATGGAAAATTAGCATTCAACTGTATGACACATGCCTGAGAAGAACCTTTTCCTTATGAACTGTTGCTGTATAGGTTTATAACTCTCTTAAAATGCATGAACACGGGGAGTGGATGGGGTGTGGCATGGGGGAGAAGGTAGAGGGAATGGGAGAAGAGGAGGGAGTGTGAACAGGGTTTGGTATGTAAAATGAAAAGGATAGATTTTCTTTTTAAAAAATAAAATAAATGAACAAAAATATGACAAACAAGTTATTGCTGCCTTTCCAGGTGCAACATGTAAATCACATTGTTGTCTATTTGCATGAGCTAGGTATTGAAGTACTGAAGTCACCCATTCTCATTGTATGAGGGTTAGTATGTGATTTAAGCCATAATAGTGTTTTGTTTTGTTTATGAACTTGGATACCCTTTTGTTTGGTGCATAGATGTTAAAAATTGCTGTATCCTCTTTGATGAGTATGTAATGTCCTTCCCCATCTCCTCTGATTAGTTTTGGTTTGAAACATTTGTCAAATATTAAAATGGTTACAACAATCTGATTCTTGGGCTCATTTGCTTGGAATCCCTTTTTCCATCCGTTTCCCTGATGTTATGTCTATTCTTGTTAAGATGTGTTTCATAAACGCAGCAGAAGGATAAACACTGTTTTCATTTCGTTAGCCTTTGTCTTTTTAGTGGGGAATTGACCTCATTACTGTTAAGAGATATCACTGATGTTGTTGAGATCAACAAACATTGTTTGCTAATTCTTGTTATTTTATTGTAGTGGTGTGTGTGTGTGTGTGTGTGTGTGTGTGTGTGTGTGTGTGTGTGTATACCAACTTTTGATTTGCTAGTCAGGATTATTTACTATTATAAGGATTCCTATTCCTTGTGGTGTTTAGGGTGTAGTTAACCTCTTTAGGTTGTGGGGTTTTTTCTAGATCCTTCTATAGATCTATATTTGTAGATATTATTTAAATTTGGTTTTATCATGGAATGTCTTTTTTTTTTCTCCATCTAGTTTTTCTGGGTATAGTAGTCTATGCTGGCATCTATGGTTTCTTAGAATTTGTAGGGCAACTGTCTAGGCTCTTCTTGCTTTTTACTCTCCATTGACAAGTTAGTTTCTTGGTCTTTTTCCCTTGCTATTATGTGCTGATAGTAACTCTTTTTTGTTTCAGTCTATTTGGTGTTTGTGTCCTTCTTATATCTTGATAGGCATGTCCTTCTTTAGATTGTGGAAATTTTCTTCTATGACTTTGTTGAAAATATTTTCTGTGCCTTTGCTCTGGGTTTCTTTGCCTTCTTTTCATAGTGTCCCAGATTTCCTGGATGTTTTGTGCCAGGATTTTTTAGATTTAACATTTTCTTTGACCAAGGTATTAATTTCTTCTGTTGTATATTCGCTACCTGGGATTCTCCCTTCACGTATTCCATTTTATATTCTGTTGATGAGGCTTGTCTCTAAGTTTTCAATGCAATTCATTCCCTCCCGCCCTGAGCCTGTCTTGGAACTCCTTCTGTAGACCAGGCTGGCCTCAAACTCAGAGATCCACCTGTCTCTGCTTCCTGGAGTGTTGGGATTAAAAGTGTGTCACCACCACCAACAGGTCCTGTGCAATTTCTTAAATTTTGAACTTCAGTTTGGATTTTCTTTATTGATTCAGCTTCCAATTTGATGTCTTAAACTGTTTTATTCATTTTTTTCACTGCTTGTTTGTGTTTCCATAGAATTCTTTAAGTGGTGTATGTATTTTCTCTTAAGGATCTCTACCATATTCATAAAAGTCTATTTTAAGGTCATTATTTTGTTCTTCAGTTACATTGCATTTCTCAGGGCTTACTATAGCAGGGTTGCTAGGTGCTAGTGAGGACATGTTGTCCTGGCTGTTATTGATTGGTTCTTGAGATGGTATCTAAGCATCTCAGTTTGGAGAGGTTGCAATTCTAAGTATCTTGTCTTTTTCTTTCTTGGGTGGGTCTTTTATTCCTTGGTTTCTGTTGCTCTCTCGTCCTTAGGAGAATATGGTGGCTGTGTGTTGCCTGGAAGGAGTTCCTCTGGAAACTTTTCAGGCATGGCAACCGGAAGTTCTAGGTAGAATGTTTCTGCTACCCTGGTTAGTGTACCATATTTTTTTTAACATTTGTAAATGTTTATTTGTAACAGAAAGAAACATTTATCTGACATACTGGGGTTATCTTTGAAGCAATTTAGTGCATGGGTGAAGTGTAAGTTTCTGCATTGAGAATAAATTGTATCTGAAACTCTCTAAAATCTGTATTGCTAACATATATTCAGTTATTTTCTAACCACTAATGTAATACATGTTTTATGTAGATATGGTTTTGCTTCATATTTTTTTAAGAGGAGTGAAAATACTCTCTGGCCACTGAAAAGTTAAGACCTTTGTTAAAACCAACCCTAGAGCAACTGTGGCCGAGCCATGATGCCAAGCAATCTGACAGGAAGCTCCTTCTGCTGCTCTCGGCTCTGAGTTCAGGCTCACAACATTAAGTTCAATGCATTTACTTCTACCACAATTTCACTCCAACTTCTACCTAGGAATCTCTTCAGAAGTGCCTCTTCTCTATCAAACAAACACCTAACCCAACCTCATCTATTTCATTCTGGACTATCTACCAAAGCTTTTCACTCCAATGCTCAAGAGCTCTCAAATTAACCTTCCTGTTTGTCTTCTTCTTTTGCTTTTATTGAAAATAATATTTTCCAATACTTTCCTCGCATAAAATACCTTTATTATGGATTCCTCTTCCTCTACTCTTCCCAGTTCCTCCTCATCTCACTTCCCATCTGGTTCCACTTCCTTCCTGTCTCTCATTAGAAAATGATCAGGATTCTAAAAAACAATAATAAATGTAATATAATAAGATAAAAACAAAACTAACACATTGGAATTGGACAAAAGAAAGAGAAGGAAAAGGGATCAAGAAAAGGCATAAGAAACAGAGACCCACTCATTTGAAAACTCAGCAATTCCACAAAAGCAGTAAACTGGAAGTCGTAATATATACACAAAGGACCTGTGTACCCTCAATGTTTAAACATTGACTTTCTTTGATTCTTTGTTTCAGGCATGTTTGACAGATATTAATTTCTGAGAATAAAGGAGCTATTACATTCCCTATTAATAACCTCTGTTGTTTAACAAGCTAGCATGTTCTACCTCCAGTATAGACTGGGAGCCATCTACCGATATGCATGGCATTTGCTAGTTTAGACACGGGAAGAAAATTGAAATTTGTTTGACCCATGAATAGGATAAGAATAGCAATTTAAATTTATGTACAAGGTTTTATGAGCATTTCGGACTTTATCCTAGTGAGAATGCAAGATATTTAAAATCACAAGTCTTAGATGCAGGCAATTGGCCATACTGGTAGATTATAAAGACTGATGTTGAGGTGTTTTCTTTATTTGGATCATCTCAAGAAAAGTATTGCTAAGTAGAACTGGAAACACATTTAAATTGTCTGATAAATAGCAACCTAAGTAGTGGCCTCTGACAACATCCCCATGTTAACAGAAATGTGTGTGAACTGATGGAGAATTTAAAATGATTTCAGCAGTGACTAGTGTACTAATGAGGCCTTGGGTTGAAAGCCTGAAGCTTCCTTTCCTTTACCCCTTTGCTTTTGATTGGCACAATGACCCCGAAATTCAATCTGGTGAGCATATTTTACAAAAGGGCTGAGAGACAGCTAAGACTCGGGCCCAGTCACACTACTTCCCCTTGATAAGACAATACATACTCTTGTGTCTTCTCTCTCACTTTTTTTCCAAATAAACATTTACATTTTAGAATTTTTATCCTTGTGTTTAGCTTTATATTTAATTTCTTAATGTTTTAAGGAGCTTCATATTTGAGGACTGTGTTCCATGTCTCCTCCTGCTCTTTCCAGGCCCCTCACTCTCTCTCAAACTCGTGACTTCTTTTTCCATAGTAATTATTATTGCACATACACATGTGTATCTATAAGCACTACTGAGTCTATTTGCTCTTATAGGCATGTGTTTAGGAATAATCATCAGGGATTGGATAACCTATCAAAGAGTTCTTACCCAGAAAACCCTGACTCCAAACCTTTAGATTTGATTATAGGACCTAAAGTAGCTGTCAAAGTTAGGAAGGCCAAAGGGACCATGGGGTGGGAGATAGGGAGCTGTGCAGAGGAGGAGCTGTCATAGGACACAGATGCTATGCAAGAGAAAGAGAAAAACTCAGAGTGGGAGGACAATCTGGGAAGTGGGGGGAGGGCAATAAAGAAGGAGGAAGGAGTTAAAGAAATACTAAGGATGTTTGAAAGGGCTATAAGAAACGTATTCTTTTATAAGCTTACTTGAAATGCATATAATGTGAGTGTTTGTGTATGTGTATATGAGGGTGTGTGTGTGTGTGTGCATGTGTATGTGTATTTGTGTACATGTGTCATTTGAAAGATATCATTTCACATAGAGTGATCATACTCCCCCAAGAGCCGTAGCTTACCTAACAAAAAACCCAGTGCCAAGCAAGAGAAACCTCCCTTACATGTGCTGGGCAAAGAACCAAAGAGACTCCCAAAACAACACAGGTTATTGTCATTATCTTTGGCTGCCTTCTATCCACTTACATAATACGTTAAAACTCAGAAAAATGTGGACGTTTAAATTCCTTTCTAACTTTCTTCTTGAAGATGTAAATTTTGTGGGCCTTCCCTTCCATTTTTTTAAAATCCATGTGGCCAAGGATATTCTCTGCTCATTATACTCCCCCAGTAAGAGGGTGAAAATGATATAAACATAATACTCATGTATAAAATTCAAAAACTCAAATCAAAAGAGAAAAGAGCTGTAAAGCCTGTGTAATTTTGAATGGAGATAACAAGACTTTAATTTCCACCTTCCTTAGCAATATTCCCTTTGGTTTAACAACAGTGAAAACAAAACAAAGTCATTTTTGTTTTGTGGTTTTATATCACAGTTAAGTACTTAACAGATTTACCAACTGTTAGTAATGTGATTTTAATGCTTTTGCAGGGAAATTTTATTCTGTGTTTCTTCCATTTAATACCTTTAGTCATGGAAGAGGGCTATCTTTCACATGGATTAATTTTTTTCCATATGGATAAATTTAAAAAAAGCTCAGTAATTGTGTGGGTGTCTGTAAAACATTTGGAATATTTTAAGTCTACAATATTAACAATATTGTGCATGAGTGTTCCTTTCTACAATCAAAAAAGGTAAATCTGAATAGTATAAAATAGAATTGTAGGGAAATCTCAAGAAGTAGCTACTTATTGTCTACAGTATGCCTGTGAGGCAAATAAGTGAAATAAATATTAAAAGAGCTGTTCTTATACAATATTGTCCTTGAAAATGCTTATGGAAGCAAAATAGTAAAATGAATATTCATCAGTTTTATATGACACTATCTGGAATTTAGAATCTCTGCACATAGTAATTGTTAGGTAGTCCAAATTATAAACACTGCAAGGACCATTAGCTGTTTGTTCACTAAAGCACAGCTATTCTCATCTTCTTTCACTTTCCTAATAGTACCATTATCCTCATCTTTCCATCTTTGACATTCCCCAAACTAATTGCCTTATTGCTTCAAATATTCCCTGCTCGCTTCTCCTCCAGGCCTTTGCTTAGCTGATCATCTTTACTTTTAAGGCCTTAATTTTAAATGTCACTGATGATAGATGGGGTGGATGTTAGAGTGGGTCAAGTCATAAGCCTGGTTCCGAGTAGTTGCAAGGTTAGCCAGTCTGCCAGCTCTCTCTTGTCCTCACCATCAAGGTGAGCTCTTCTTCATTGCCGGGGCTGGTTCACCCCTTGCAGCAATGAGCCCCTTGGGGAAGGACATCCCTGCCCAGCAAACACCACCATATGGAAGGAAGATGAGGAGCAGCACAGATCTCCTGCACTCATACTCTCAGGCCAGTCACACTCACCACTGTCAGTAGCGTAGAGGTGTTCTTCATTTACACTTCTCAACAGTCCACTCTTACACATAGTTCATGTGTAATATTTGTATAAGAAATGCAATACAGATTACTTATGCTCAGCTTCTAACACAGGGGCTAAATAAATGAGTGGCTGAATAATCATCTGGGGATGGGTTTGCAGTAGCTGGGAACTTTGAGGTATGTGAACTTGGCCTCTAGGTTTAAGAGTGAGAAAGACTATATAAGGGAAAAGCAGCATATGCAATGGAGAGGGAGGAGTTAGGTAAGAGGCTTTGAAGATAACAAACAGAACTCACAGGGCAAAGGTGTTGAGGGTTAGTTCAGAAAACGTAAAATGAAAAACCACTATACCATGTCAGGGTAAAACCCGTTTTCAGAAAGCAAGGAAATTCCTGACAAATTTAGCTTGAGATCCATGACACTGTATGTTTTAATAGTTTATTTTGAATGGGCACACACTGCATTGTTGCACTGTGGAAAGTTTCAATATGTTTTTGGAGGGTTTTCTCCACATCCCACCCACCTCTCTGCTTCTTTTGTATCTTCCTTTCTGGTTTGTGTCACTTTTTTACTATTCTTACTTACTTAAATACACAAATATTTCTGAGAATAGAAATCAATCTCCCCAAAAGAACCACTATGGATTATGCAACTGCAGAGAATGCAGCTGGGCAGGGAAGTATTTGTTTTGGTCAGGTGGTAGGAATGTTTCCTCTGATTGGTCAACTCTTTGTGTTGTTGACCAGCCAGACACTGACTAGCATGGTTCTGCCTACAAGTGAAAGAGGGACGTTGATGAGTCCAGAATTTCAAACCCTTTGCAGTATAAATTTATTGAGCAGGTAAAACATACACTCCCCAAAATATCAAGAGCTTGTTGGTTCTAGGTCAATAGTTATCATGGTACTGATTGTAACAATAGAGAAAACATGGTAGTAGAATCCACCTGAAAAAAATATATTTCATATTATTCTAATTTATTCATTCTAATTATATTTCCATGTATTAGTCCACAGAGTTTATAACCATCTCCAGAGAGTAGCTACTATTACAATCCCAATTTTCTACTTGTAAATGGTAAAGTACAATGTATGAAAGGAACTTCCTTGAATCACATGCTTAATCTACCCAAGCCAGAATTCAAAGAGGTTTTCTGACATTTGAATCAATGTTCTTAACATATTCTAAGCTAAGATGAAAATATTTAATTTCATTGTAGTATTTTATTGTATAATTAATGTGGAGAAGTTTCCTCAAAGTGGTAATAATCATCATGGGTGTTATGAAGATATAAGTCATTAGAATTAAGACAAGAGGAGCAGTGCTTTAGATTTTAAGACCAAGACAAGCCTGTGGATGCATGCAATATAATTCTAATTATCGAAATCTGTGTTATACTTTGGTGTGATCTCATATTTTTAAAAATAATGTAAAAAAGCCAGACTGATCATTATTATTAAAGAAATATCCAAATTTTAAATTAAAAATTACTGATACAAGCTTAGATGTTTTGTGTGCATTAGACAATGTTTTATATATTCATAAATATACCTTGATACAGTTTTGATGATGGATTATCAATTTAGATCAGCAATACCTTAAAGAACAGAAAATTAAATGACTGGTCACTGTTCCTTCTTTTAGATGCATGATCAAAACATAATTAGAAATTGACTAAGTGTTTACTCCACTGGAGGCCCAAAGCTCTGTAGAGTCATATCAGGAAGTATGAATGCCATTTGCATGGATTTAGAAATCTAAGAAGTTTCTCAACTATCAAATAACAATGACATTGGTACTGCAAATACATTAGTAGGCATAAAATGATAAAGTAAAAACTTGCCTTCCACTAGACAGTTTACATCCAAGAGGGGAAATTTGGAGGAAGTTTTGTATTTTGTTACTGAAATGTGTAGCACTTGCTAAGTCTAAAATTGCATTCTAAGTGCTAGGAATAATGCAATGGAAATTAAAATTCCAACTGAAAGCAAATGGTGATTCATAATCTTTAAGCTTCTGACATAGTGCCGTAGATAACCAACCAAACAAAACTCACTGAAGAACAGAGAGTAGGGATTTCCACCTTGTGCTTATTTACCCATCATCAGCATAGGAAGTTGTCAGCATGAATGAGATTATGCAATTAGTTGTGCTCTTATGATCACCACATTTTAAATTTACCTTGAGGCATTAATAGTGTTATCACTCAGAGTTCTTCAAAAGAAGCAAAAGTAGTGGAAGATAGACAGGACACCTGGGGGAGCTGCTTAACTCTGCCTGCAGTCTGTACATCATGGCGTCAGCAGGCATCTGCTGAAACTCTTCCACATAAACTAGAGCAACTGTGCAGGAGAAACTCCTCCAGACAGGTTCCCTCAAGTTCATAAGATCTTGGAACTAACTGAATCAGACTCATGCAAATTATTTGGGTCAGTCTCTCTTAACTGAAGGCAATTTATTTTTCAACTTTAATCATAGCTCAAAATGATTTTTTCACAGGTCTGAGATTAGGGTTTACTTGTATATCAAGTGACTATAGCTTTTCCCACATTGACTAATAAAAGGAATTATCATATCAGTTTGCATGATACATATGTCTGGCCTGGTTTCACGTTTCTTCATTATATGCTCCTGAATTATATAAACAATTTCTTTTTAGAGTGAAACTTGAAATTTTACAAATGGTAGATCCAAAAATCATGATATTTTTTGAACTCAGGGGAATCTACAGATAATCTATATGTGTCCATCATTGGTATATAATAAAGAATGAGGGTTTATCACAATTTATTTCAATTCTATTTGATTTATATTTTTGCCATTTTGGGGAAATGGGTGAAATCATGGATTCTCCTTGTAGGCCTCTTGAAGAGCTATTTCTGTCACACAGACATAAAAGATTCATCATTGGATGGATTACAACAGAACACTACTGAAATAGATCATGTTCAGAGGAATACTGTAAGGAAGAAACATGGAAATGGCAACAGCAGTTCAAGCTGCTGTAATAGTACACACAGAGTCTGGAGGTTGTCAGCACTATGGATATCATAACAGTGGGAAGAGAAGTACTGGATGCTAGTTAAATTGTAAGGACTATGCCAGTTGACTTTGTAGCACCCAGCCATAAAGTGAGACACCTGATATTATAGGACATGAACCTCTGACCTAAGTGTCTTACAAATATCTATGCCTCTAAAAAGTTTTCTGTTAAAGAAACTCCAGGTGTTTTTTGTTTGTTTGTGTGTTTGTTTTTGCCTCAAATTAGTCTTGAGATGATTTCTGCCTGACATGGCCTGGAAGAGTTTGAGGCCATGTAGAGATGCTTTAGTTGAAATTCTTAAAACTTTTGAGCCATGTTCTTATTGACAGTTGTTCCTTTAATAATCTATACTATCTATTGATAAAGAGTCATTTTTTTTCTTTGTTTTTTATACGACTATGGACAACTTTAAACACAAATTTTAGTATACTCCAATGCGGCCATTGGAAGGATTTGTCACAGTTTCCCTATGAAAGCAACCAACACAGCATCTTGTCCTTACTCCTTCAACTATATAGCTGTGTCTCCAAGAGGAAAGGCTACAAAAAATCTAAAATGCTCATAACAGGCCAATGCCATACATAAGCAGCGAATCTCTTCAAATGGTGACTTCAATGCTCCATAAGGTTTAAAATCAATGAATGATGAACCTTTCAATGAAATTCACTTTTCCATATAGGATTTTATTCTTTATTTTAAAGTGAATATCCCTCTGAATCTGTGGCCCAGAGATGGCTACTATTTTACAGGGGTATAAAGTAACAAATATGTGGAGAACAATAAAATAACAAAGATGTGGAGAAACTAGACACTTTGTGCTGGTGAGGATATAAAATTAAAAAGCAGATATGAAAACAAGAAGGTTATATAGAACCATTAGATCGTACAGATGTTCAGCTTTTAGGCATATGCTCTGAATACACCTAGAGATGTATCCTAAAGAAATAATTTTCATTATATTGTTCATGAATTACTTATATATAGATAATCAGCTTTGATCAAATCCATCACCTGTTCTCACCACTTTGTATAAATTACAAAAATATGAGTTGCCTTTCAGGGGTCACATCCCTGAATAAAACTGATTAAATTAAATTCTTTTAAACAGCTTGTAACATCATATTTAAACAAATGTTTTATACTTCCATTCTGGGAACTTAAGTCATCCTCAGTTTCTTATAATTGAGTCATGACTTACATGATCTGCAGCACAATCCCCGACAAGTATTCTCTTTATTTTACTTTTTAAATGCTCACACAAGTTTTGAAGGATGTGTCTAATAACATCCATGTAAACAAAATATGAATAAGTGGTGTTTCATTGACACTAGCATTATTCTGGGATCAGCCCATTGTGAGTCAATATTTTGTTTCAGAAATCTATAGAATACTAGCTAATCTTTTATTTCTGTGAACTTCTGCATTGGGGGTTGATAATTAATAGTTTAATTTGTCTTATATAATAGCACAGCCCCTAAAATAAATGATTATTTGTCTTTGTGAAAAAAGAGCTCAAATTGGAGATCTTCATCAGGTCCCTCCCCTTGGAACTCAGGGAACCCTGTAATAGAGGGGAGGAAGAATTATAGGAGCCAGAGGGCTCTTAGTAAGGTTCCTAGAGCTCACAGAGACTGAAGCGGCATTCACCAACCATGCATGGCTGCATTAGGTTCTCTGCAGATATGCTATCAATGTGTGGCTTGGTGTTTTTGTGGAACTCCTAACAATGTGAGTGGGAGTATATCTGACTCTTTTGACTGTTCTTGGGGCCCCTTTCTCCTACCAGATTGCCTCCTCCAGTCTAGATATGAGGATAGGTCTAGTCTTATTGGACATTATTGTACCATGTTGGGTTGATATTCACGGAGGCTCTGTTTTTTCTAAAGGGAAACGGAGGAGCAGTGGATCTAGGGGACAGAGGAAGTTGGGGATGCTGGGAGGAGTAGAGAGAGAGAAAACTGGGGTCAGGATGTATTGTATGAGAGAAGAATTTAAAAAGAAGGTAGATCTCTATGAGTTCAAGGACAACCTGGTCTACAAGAGCTAGTTCCAGGACAGGCTCCAAAGCTACAGAGAACCCCCCACCCCCCAAAAAAAGAAGGGAAGGAAGGAAGGAAGGAGAAGAAAAGAAGTAGAAAATGTGCTTTTGCCTTTTATTTCATATGTGAAAATTCTACTTTGGAGAATAGGAACATAGAAAGATTCCAAAACATCCGTGAAGAATGCCAACATTTCTACAATATGTCCCCCTGAATTTACTTTCAGTATAGTTCTAGATCATTTTTGTTAATCTTCTTAGTCTTGTCTGCTCCAACTCATGGAATCTGTCTATTCCAGAATCTTCTGGGGAGTCTGAAGTTCATATAAGTCAATGAACCCCATACCAATCTTACGACTGAAGAGTAGGAAATGGCTCTAATGTTGGTCACAGACTAGGAGAACGTCATTGACTAACATTAAAACAGAGCTGGAACATGGTGCTTTTCTTCTCCATCCATAACAGTAGTAAAATTCAAAGAAGAAAGGCATAATTTTATTATTCCACCATTTATATCATCTCCGCAGAGAAGTTGGAAAAAACCTATCTGGGTAGGATTCCTCAGAAGCCAAGTCTTGCATTTTGGAGTTGTACGAATCATAATTTCTGCAGAGTATCCCTGTCTGTTCTAGAGAGCATCCAGTGCCTTTGTGAACCAAGCTGGAATAGATGGTCCATAAGCAGTGGGGGCGGGGGGCAACAGTGCAGTTCTCAGGCTGAAGCGTGAGAGGGGTAACTAGCTCAGGCTCATAGCCCAAGCAAACATGTTGTTGGGGGCGGGGGGCAACAGTGCAGTTCTCAGGCTGAAGCGGGTAACTAGCTCAGGCTCATAGCCCAAGCAAACATGTTGTTAGATGAAGGTAATGAACTTATTTGTGCCATAGAGTGTTTATAACTACTTTATAATATACACAAAATTTTGGTATATATCTAAATACAAGAATAATTAACTTTCTTTATAGAATATTTCAACCGATAATTTTAAAACCTCACTGTTTCACTTCTCAATACTGTTTTCTTTTCCTCTTGTAAAACCTTCTGTCTGTATGTAGAGATTATTTTGGTAAGGAGTTATGAAGCACTTCTGTAACAAGTGTAAAGGCCAATTCTTGTTTAGTTTTCTTGTTTAGGTTTCTGATATAAATGCAGTTGATTGTACTCTTAAGAAAATGACTTATTATTGAGGTTATTCACTCATACTTAAAACAGAAATTTAGCTTGTTTTAGGAAATCAATTGATTTCTTATTCAAAAGAATAAAAGCAGTATTTTGACAGAGTAGAAGACACACAGCAGTGGGAAACACAGGGACGGCTCCTTTGTACATTTATACTGGCTTGGGGACTTGGCAGGCATCTTTGGTCAAGGACTATAACAACCCAATCACCCTTCTGCCATTTGTTAAATTTGCATAATTAAAGTGCAATTATACATAGCATTGTCTTACAGTCAGATCCTCAGCTGGCTTTCCCTTATTATGGTTTCATGCATTTTCCTATTTGATTACCAAAATATAGCTTTGCCATTCTAATGAGGAGTTTAAAGGCAAGTCATATCTATCAGTGTGCTATGTTATTATCAAACTTGGAGAAGAATCTCAAGAGTAAAATATATTTAACAAATACTGGCATTAATGTTCTATATGTGTACAGTTAACATGACAGAATAACTTGAGGTGTTATCTACGAGGAGAAGATTGTGTTTACATCTGTGGTTTGAAACAGCCATGCCCAGCAAATGGCTTTTAATTAAAATCATGGTGCTATTAGATAGTTTATTATCAGAAAATGCTCTTAATTTTCCTCTTATTTGAAGAATCTATTGTGGGATCACACTAGCATTTTTCACTGATCATCCTGTCACATCTTAGTGTGGTCATATAAAGTTCAGGACACAACACTTTAATCTGGATGACCAGCTGCGTGACATATCAGAGCAGTCACTTGTGCGAAAGCCTGAGAGATGCTAAGGTATCCATCTGTATCTTTAAATATTCCACTCCATTGATAATTTGAGTCAGGTAGTAGTTCCCTTTGTGAACTGCTCTTCACTACATTTCTGAAATGAAACAGAATCTAAATTATGCTCTCAGTTTACACTTAGTTTCTAAACACTTCCATTAAAAATAGTGTCTTGGTATAGTGAAATTTGAGATAACATTATTTGACTTCAAATGAAAAACCTTTGAAATGCTTGAAATCCTTTATTTTAAAAGTATATTTTAAAGAACATCTCACTGAACTAAAATAAGCACTGAATAAAGACCTGAATAAAAATCTATTTTAAAGTTTATGTATATTTTATGTATCCTTTTAAATTATAAAAGTATATACATAATAATAGCTCTAGAGAAATGAACACATGAGCCTGCTTTTTATATAGTAAAATATACAGCAATGCCACTGTGTCTTGGCATATTTCCATGTGCCTTTTTTTCTCAGACATATGGAGTTGCTGAAGTAGACCTGGTCTTTATGTCCACTCAGATTCAAATGACGTGGGAAAGATTTCTCTTTTCCAGTAAAGCCCCATCATGCTTCCTGGGTTTCTGTTAGCAACATACCCATCTGTATATTAAAGCAACATGCCCATCTGTGTATTATTCACTGTGGCCAGAGAGTGAAGCTGCCATAGGTAGACCTGAATGAAATGTCCAGCAAGGGACACAGAAACATGAAAGTAATTATAACAACTAGGAAGAATGGATACAAACTGATAACTTAGGAGTCATTTTTATAACTCATTTCAAAGTCTTGCCAGAGGTTACATAAGAGATACTGACTTACAAGTTAGCAATTGGGCCAGTAATAAATCTAATAGCTTAGAAGTCTTGATTGCTTGTACATCTGAAATTTCTTAGAACCAAGCATTGAATGAGGACACTCTTCAAAAGTTGGAAATGTTAACTGAATTAAAATATCTATGATGATATAGTAGACCTATGTCTTTTTATTTTATAGTACTTTTATCAAGTGCATCATTAACCTGGGTAATAATCATTTCAGATTATAGTATATAGTTCACCCAATGCTACAAAATAGCATCACCTAATAGACCATTGAAACTGAATGACTCTTAAAGAATAATTGAAATCATCCCAATGGTGATGTACCCATTTGGAGCAAAACTCACATTGTTCGTGATGTTGATAACAATCCATAAAATGGAGTAAGTAAATTAGGCATCATAGAGGGCAAACAGTAAATGAAAACTGGGTAGAAAGTCACAGATGCTAGAACATGGGCACCTCACTTCATCTTCAAACACAAAATCAAATACGCTGACCAATTCTCTTCTTAGTTCTTTACAATGGTGCTGCACATATGTGGGATATTATTGTTTTGTAAATATTTCTTATATATTTCAACTCTAATTTAATCATACATGCTTTCTTTCATTCCTTGATGATTTGGTAAATAATCTTTATTTAACAACTGAGTTTTGGGAAGGGATGAACATTGTTTCTATGTGGAGACTACTTTCTAAATAATGTTCACAGCCCAAGAAAGCAGCCGTAAATATAAAATGCCAGAGGAAATTGTTATTAGTAAATAAAAAAGCCCACGTACTGAGAAGGTATCAAGAATGGATGAATACATTTATGAAAACAGATTCAAGAATGGGATAGAGTCTGTACATGGCAACAGCACATTCGTAATACTTGTAAAAGATAAAAATTCTTAGATCATGCTGAAGTTAGCTGTTCAGTGTCTGGTAGAAGTAAAGACTTACTTTTCTGTTGCGTTCTTCTTTACATCAAGATGAATTTCCAGGGGAAAAATATGTAGTCTCAGTGAAACAGTTAACTATCTTGAGGTAATAGATGAGGATATTTAATTGCGTGGAGTGGGATTGTATTTCTCGGACATAAAAACCACAAAAGTACCAAAACAAATAATTACAAAGATTGTGAAAAACATAAATGAACTTTATACAAAAGTGCACTGAGAATATATAAAATTCTCCGGGTGGTGGTGGTGCACACCTTTAATCCCAGCACTCAGTAGGAAGAGACAGGCGGATCTCTGTGAGTTCAGTGCCAGCTGGTCTATGAGAGCTAGTTCTAGGGCCGGCTCCAAAGCTACAGAGAAACCTTGTTCTGAAAAACATATATATATATATATAGAGAGAGAGAGAGAGAGATGTGTGGATGTGTGGATGTATGTATATAGAATATTCAGCTACGAGGATATTTGTAATATATTACATAAGATGATAATATGTTACATAATATTATATGTAAATGCTACAACACAATATAGTGTGTTTTGTAATTGGTTAATACATATATATAAATAACTTTTAGAAAATTAAAAATCAGTGAGATAGTTTAACCAACTATATGAGTGGAAAATTCATAAGAAAGCATAAAGATGTGATTAATTTTATTTATAGTCTACAGCATTGCATCATCAATGCCACTCAGTTTTTCAACGATACTGTGAAGGAAATGTTTCATGGGCAACAGTGGTGAGAGATAGTTCTCAAAGTTTTAACTGAAACATGTCTGTATACGCTCTTTCCTTAAAATTAAACTGTAAGAAATACTCACATGATTGAAAACTGCTAATGTTCTAATATGTGCTGTGTGTTCACTAAAGAATTCATTTAATAAAATAGAACAGCATACATTGAATCACTATAAAAATAAATAAAGCAAATACATGAGCTTCTATAGGCCATAAACTGCACTACAACACCTAAATAAGAAAAGAAAGAGAAATAAAATGATCTCTTCCATGTACTTTCTGGCTTTCACAAACAAATAAACACTGAGGATTATTGAGAAAATTTTCAAGCAAGTAACAGCAATTATTACATTTGTGCCTACCTCAATTATTTTGCCCCATTATTTGACTTTTTTTTAAGTTTTATTACATGCAGATATTATTTTTCTCACATAAGAATTACTTCAAGCTATTCCTGCGGGAGAGGCAAGACTCCCCTTTTAGTGCACATTCAAAATACTTGCCTGAAAGCCTAGTTCACTCTGATTCCACCTAAAATTTCACTTTGAATAATTCTGTGTGGGAAGGAGTTGGTATTGGGTTTTAGTTGCTGATGCCATCGCAGCTCAAAACGTACAGGTGTTTGAGCTGTTTTCCTTCTCCTACACCCTCAGATTGACCTGAGCTGAGCTCTGCAAACAAGACTGCCTGGTCTCGTTACTGAATGCTCAGGTGGTTTCTAAGCAAGGATCTGGGCCTGGTGTGCCAGCTTCCACCTCTGCCTCAGCTCCCAGTTCTCATCAATAAACCATTACACACTGCACACTTACCCTGTGCCTTGGGGCCAGCCTGTCAGTGGTTCTGGACAATAAAAAATTATATGCCTTCACCAAATCACTGCTGGGACAAAGCTCAAAAATAAAATCCCCCAAAGAGCTATTCCCAATTTAAAAACAATGACAGTAAAGGAGAAGGGAGGGTAAGGGAGAAAGATTGGGAGATTGAAGTCAACACCACATGTAAAAAATAATACACATACATACACACACACATATATATATACATATATTCAGTTATATAAACAGTTGTAAATGGTAGTAATGAATATGACTCTTTGGAGTCTGTGTGACCTTGACTGCATTTTCCAACCTTATGAGTGCAAATTGAACAGCACAGTCAAAAGTGCTCTTTGAATGAACCCACAACAAGATGTTGATTTCAGTGGAGAAGGTTATGACCCTCTTACTATCAGGACTGTGTAACTGTTAGAAGCTTCAAAAGCAATCTAAAGGTTGAAGTAGAGTATTTTCTTCAGCAGTGGTCTATTTATGAACTCCTATACTTTAGTTTCCTTGTTGATCAAGAAAGTCACATAAAGCTTTGGGCATAATTTTATTTTGCCATTTTAATTTAGAAATTATATAGTTACAGGCTAATTGTATTAGTGTGTATGCAATGTGAAGATACTTCTGCTATGTTTGTCTTATATCATAGTATCTTTTGTCTACACTATCCCTAAAGCATTCCTTTAAAAACTGAGAAAATGTTTTCTGGGGCTGGAGAGATGACTCGGAAGTTAAGATCACTCACAGCTCTCCCAGAGGACCTGGTTACTGTTCCCAGTACCCACATGGTTTTTCCCAGGCTTCCACCTCCATGGTATGGAATCCAACTCCCACTTATGGCCTCTGTGAGTCCCAGGAGTGCACATGATGCACAAAAATATATGCAGGCAAACACATAAAATTAAATATTAAATATTGAAAATGATTTCTGATTTCATATAGGAATACTCTACCCCATGACTAAATCAAATTGCTGTCAGATAATAAACTGTACTAAATGAAGTGATCATGTGAAAAATTAAATATTGTATATGTGTATTGTGAAATATATATATATACATATATATATATATGCACGAGTATTTACATGTGAACATTCCTGTCTAGATAGCCAGTCTGTCCTGAGGTTGTACTTGCCCCTCCTATAGGGCACTGGAACTATAGGCAGCCAAGATGAATGCCCTGTTCATATGTGAATACTGAGGATCTGAACTAAGGTCCTCACCCTTGTTTGGCAAGCATTTTATCCACTGAACCATCTTGTCATCCCCACTTATCCTTACAGTTAGGTATTTCACATGCAAAGCTGGTTTTTGTCTTATATACAACAAACATTGCTGGTAATGGTGTGAAAGGATGTCAGAGTAAAGAATTCATTTCATGATAAATAAATATTTATCTTTTCAAACCTATGACACGTGACATTTTTACAGCACCACAAAACGTAGACTGCTTTGTATTGATGGAAAAGAACAGTCAATTCCATGTGGTGTTCAGAAGGGAAGATACAGTTAGACAGAACTCAGCCTGCTGAAGTGAAAACGCATTGTAAGTGAAATCTGAATTTAGCTCAAATTAAGGGTCTTCAGCAGTCAGTGGCAAGTGGAAAGGTACCTGGTGACCAGCAATCAAGACTTTTCAGACTTTCCTGAGAAATTCCAAGTTTCCTTAGCAGACATTTGGGACTGTAAGCTAAGTTCCCTGTTTTGGGAGTTCTTGTTTCTAAGAGCCATGGAGTGATAGTTTGTACTAGGAGGATTAGAGCAAGGTTGAAACCTGACCTTCATGCATGGCTATAAAGTAAAATTTATTTTTTTTTGAAGGTACTTTTGTAGGGTGATTTTGCTAGCTCTTGGGATTCTGGTTCAAGTTCTGATTCTACCATTTTCTAACCATTTAAACTTGATAGGTTTCTAACTTCCTGGAGACTATGATCCTTCTTTCATAAAACAGGAGGCACATCTGGTCGTGCCTTTTACGACTGTTTGGAGTAGATGAAATAATGCCCAGTGCTAAGGCATCTCTCAGCACACGCATTTTGTACACCACTGCAGAAATGAAGCTGGCCTTTCTGAGTATCACTGGCCCTTGGGAAATATAAAGTACCAATCTCCATCTTATATATACATCCAATTTTTAAAAGATATTTAAGTCACTGAATAGTTTTAGGCAAAAAGAGAGAGAAAAGAAGAGAAGAAATGCATCATTGGAAAATGTTTCCTTTCACATGCCAGCATACTTGACTTTTAAGATCTTTATATTTGTTTGTCATTGGGTTTAGTTTTAACATGTAAGGACAATTCATTCAATACAGGAATCGTCACTGTACCTCCTAGGTACCTGCATGAATTTTGACATGTTTCTTATCCATCCCTCTTCAAAAGGTGTCCTATTTTCTTTTCTTTGTAGAAGGTGGCTTAGCAAGAAATAAAGCAAATCATAACAAAATGGAGCTTTAAGATTCTGTCTTTGAGATGTCCACAGTGACATATTGTCCTCAATGATGGAGAAACCTTTATAGGCATCTGTCTTTGTTTGTGAACCACATGCATCATGGGAGTGGAGGCCAAAACGTCCTTTGAGGGGAACTCACGTGTATACCCAAGCAGAGCTGTCCTGAGGTCTATTTTCAGAACAGCTGTCACAGAATACAACCACAGAAAAACGGGGAGCAAATGAAAAGTGATGGGTGTTTTTATTTGATTCTTTTCAGGTTTTTTGCTTTAAAAAAATGATGACAAATATCAGTTGTTTATGGTAAACCAATTTCAGCCTGCACAACAATGCTCATGGGGTTGACTGTTAAAAGCTGAATTTCAAAGCAGTAAAATAGAACATGCATCCTAAATGTTATTGGCCTATACACAAGTAATAAAATGTTAAGGCTTATATTTTCCATTTTTATTCTTTCTGTAAAATTCAATGGAAACTGACGTTGACTAGGAAAAACTCAAACTGTCTATGAAAAAAATATCCCAGGAATTAATCCTAAAACTAAAAGAAGCTGCTATCTGCAGCAAGGGGCAATATTTTAAGAATTCATGAATCTCCTTTTACTTATTCATTTGCAAAGGTTAAATGTGAGCTGTTTTGTGCAATACTTCATGCTTTGATCAGTCTCGAGTGGCCAGGATGACTGATCTCACCTCCTTCATGTCACATGCAGTACAGGAAACATCAACAAAATAAAAATTAATTCCACAGCAAAGACATGTAGCTGTGTTTAATTTGAAATGAAAAAAAATGGATCTATCTGAAACTCTCTTTGAAATGTAAAATGCACATCATTGGCTAGTGATCTCGCATGGTCTCCCATGCCAGTAATCTGAGATGATGGGACCAAGTGAGGGAAGGGGGATTAAGCAAGTTCATCAAAATGTGAATGTCTCGGCTTTGCAGTTTAGACCTAATTTTGCCACCTAAAAAAATAGAAAATGCATAATCTGAACCTTCTATGTGAAGACAAGCTGTAGATACTGGAGAACAAAACAAAACCTCCATCTCATTGATCTGAATTTTCAATCATGGAAATAGGCATGCATATATATATATATTATTTTGATACATCAAAGTAATGTGAAACACTGAGAAATGTTGTGAAGACCATAAAATAAGAACTGACAGGTGGGTGACACTGAGTAGAGACATATAGGGATAGCTTGGTCAGGAAGCAGATGTTCAATCACATATTAATCACCATTGCAAATGCTTCTTATGGAACAAAATCAATAAAATTACAGTTTTCATATATAGAGAATATTTTTAAGGATAAAGAATCGTGAAATATTGGCTAAAATCTAACTTAACATGTTCTGATTGTATATTATTTACATATAAAATTACAATATGCTTTTGTTTTTAATTAATTAATTTTATGCGTGTTGGTATTTGGACTTCTCATATGTCTGTGTGAGGGGGTCACATACGGGAACTGGGGCTACCGACAGTTGTGAGCTGCCATTTGGGTGCTGGGGATTGAAACTGGGTCCTCTGGAAGAAAATACAATAATCTTAACCACTGAACCATCTCCCCAGCCCCATCAACATATGATTTTTAAAATATTGAAGTGTAGCAGAGACCTGCTTAAGCAGATGAGCATATTTTAAGAGAAACTAATACTTATTGGATAGTTGTTCTTTTTTGTCATTTGTCTATACTAAGCCAATATGCTCATTATCACTTAGCAATCTTCTCTCTCTAATCTTGGCTACAAATACAAGCTCTAGATTGTGAGAACAAGCGCTAAAATGGAAGGTTTGCTGAGTAACAGCCACGCAGGCTTCGGCAAGTGAGCATGTCCCCATAGCAGCTTTTACTTTCCATCTTTACGAAAGCTTCGGGCGAAAAGTTGTCCTTCAACTTGATCTCAAGGACAGTCGAATAAGCGCTGCGTGAGAAAGGCTGCTCTTGCTGCTGTTGGTAGAGCTGATGTCTTTATCTACGGAGCCTGCTTTTCTGCTCCCTGATAAAAGGGCAAAGGCAGAGCATAATAAACTGTGCTACTGCTGAACAGAAGCCTTCAGTTCTAACAAACCTGGGCTTTCTGTACTTTCCAAAATTGTAAAGTGTCGTTTAGAACATGCTTTGCTACCCCTACTCCAGCATTCATAGACACACACACCTTTTCTCTACATGACAGTCAGTCTAGTATTTTAAGAATGAAAGTTGGATCAGGTCCCACTGAACATCCTTCAAAACCTGTCTGCTGAAATATGCTCTGAACCTTGCCATACTTGAATGTCACTTTTCAAAATCAGCTATCTTTTTCTTGTTTATGGGAAAGTAAATACCTATGACTGTTCCCCACCTATGAAACTTTCTGTACACAGTGGATCTTCTGCCAAAGTATTCAAGTGGGTGACTCCTCATTTATCAGATTTCAGAAACATCATACTCTGTGCTAGGAATTGAACATAGGATACATTGTGCATATCAGGCACAAGGTGCCGCAACACTAATCTATATACTAAGCCTTCTTTGAACCATTTCGAGACACAGTCTTACTAAGGCTGGCCTTGAACTCAGTCTGTAGCCCAGACAGGCCTTGAGCTGATGACTCTCTTCCCTCAGTGTCGGGATTGCTAATATTGTGAACCAACATCGCCACGCTCAGATTCATCTTATTTTCTAAAACATTTTCCCCTAACAGCGTAGCCTATAAGAAAAAAAACAAATGTTTATTAAATAAATAAACACAGGAATGAATGGTTGTTTCATGTTACAGACACATGAACATGCTTTTCTTTGTGTTTGGAATTTAGACAATAAAAATATGTTCCTTTCTTTCCAAGTTCATTTTAAAGTGGTGACTTTTTTTCTTTATCCTAAAGCATAAATAAAATATCAGATAAATACAGAAACCCTGCCCCACTGAGGCTGCCGCTCTGCCCACACACTGGACTCCTGTCGTCTCCACCTCGTTGCCCTGTTCTGTTTTCTTTTCCCTAGTTCCCATTCTGGTGAAAATAAAGTTCATGTGCATTCTTTTCCTGCGACTCAAAAGTTGCCACCAGGTTTTCCGTTTCTCATGTTTGCGTTTACAGGAGGGTCTTCAAGGATGGGATAGGGTTATGATTCTGAATGTTGCCAACTTTTTTGTTGCCACCGGGTTTTCCGTTTCTCATGTTTGCGTTTGCAGGAGGGTCTTCAAGGATGGGATAGGGTTATGATTCTGAATGTTGCCAACTTTCTTCTTCAGAATTGTATTCATACTGCCACTTAGTCGGTGCCTAAAATACATTAAAAGTTTTATATTTTGTCACAATTAGAAGGCATCAAAGTAATTTATGAAAATAAATCAGTTTTGATTTATTTATTTAGTGTGCTACGGTAGACTAGATCAGATTGTGTGTTGAAAACTGCTTCTAAGATTGAAATTTTAGGTTAATCAGTTTTCTCAAAGAGCAATCATCTAGGTTAGTCTAATGCACATCATTTCTATATTAATAGTAGACAAATTATTTTCTTAAAACAATATAATCAGTAGTTTTAGAGAGAAAAGCACAAATGTTAAAATTCACTATATCCCCTACAAATCCATGCTTCACATTGCCTATACAGATTTCTCCTTCCCTTTTGAAATTTTTTTATTTATGTATTATTTACTTACTTACTTATTTGAGTAATTGCAAAAAAACTAAAGGGCTCCTTCTTATTCTATATAGTATTTGAGGGAATATTTATTTATTATTTTGAGCAACTGCAGAGAATTGAAGGACTCCTTCTCTTTCCATGTAGCATTTGAGAGAAGAATTAGGGATTTCATCACTTTAAGCTACTCTCTTCCTCTTTGAAATATGTACTTTTAGGGAGCAACATCATTTTTGTGTTGACCCTGAAACAATGTATCCTGGAAAGACAGTTATACAAAGACCAGAGGTTCCTAGACTGTGCTATCTATGGCCGGGTTCAGGGTAGGGACTGGCTGTTCTGAGATTTCCTGCTTGATCAATGTGTAAGCACTTTCTGATTCATAATTCCAGCATGTTGGAGATCATTGTACCATACTAAAACTCTTCATTTATGGAAAGAAATGTTCCAAGACTTTTATGAAAGAAAAATTAAAACATTTTCATTCCTTTATATTCATTAAATATGGTCCTTATCTATAAGCTGATAAGTATTAGTCAAAAAAAATAAGTGGACATCACAGTTTATCTGGTCCCTAAAGCTTGCTTCAGTCACTTGACCTCTGGAATCCAGGAAAGCTCTTTGGAACACAACCACCACTTGGGTTCACCATCCTTGTGTTCATTATTTCCCCTTTTCTTTTCCTTTCTTTTTTTTTGCCTTTACTGATAACTAAATCAAATAAATTATTTAAAATAAGTGTCTACAGATATCATTAAATAGCTAGATTTTGCTATCAAAATAGAAAGACATGTTAATAAACTAAGCAAAAATCAAGCATATGTAAAATATTACAATCTTTTTAATGCACAAATTCTATGACTTTAATGCACAAGTTCTACATGAGAAAACTGAGGCTCAGGGTGGAAAATTGAGGTAGCAAATGGCAGAATTAGAGTGTAAAGAAAGCAGACGCTCCTGAGTTCTCTAATATACTGCCCTAAAGTTACAGAGCCAAGAATCTAGAGGATAAGGGAAACATTTCTAAACTTAAGACTTCACAGTGCAAAACCCCAATCTTTTATATACATTACATGCATTGTCACTTTGATCACAGAAGAAAACCATGGTGAGGTAAATGAAATAGATTTTGATTTTTCCTACTACAATCAAATATCTTCAAGTTCATTCTACAATAAGATGGATTTCTAAGAAGTTGAAAGACCTATATTTTATATAACTATGGGCTAAGTTCATGTGAATTTTTGTCATTTTTGACAAGTGCTTTCCACCCATTTGGTCTAGCTGATGAGTCCTTAATCATGTGAAAATACCAGTTTCCCCATAAGAACCTACATCTGTTATGTGCTGGAGTTTATAGTATCTGCTAATTATTTCACAAATGAAATACATATATATGTATATATTTAAATGCTATCGGAGAGATGAAAAAACATTTAAATTATGCAAGCCCCTTTCTCATGAACTTTAAATTCAATGGGAAAAGGACAACATTCTGCCTATATTCAAATAAATGTGAGTAAAGCAAGACCAGTTTGTGAAAGGTTCTTTAAAACTGAACAGAGGGATGTGAAGAAAAGAAGGAGGCGTTATTACTGCAAAGGTCAGACAGGAATGTTAGAGAGGATCACTGTGATTTAGGGACATGACTTGAATTCTAAATGAAGAACAGAAATCAATTCACCAGAACGGGAGTAAATTTCAAACACAGGAAAGAATTAATTCTTAAAATACAATTATAAATGTTTGCAAAGAATGGTCAACATTTGGTTGTAGTGAACATAGTCAAAATTGTTGCAAATTGTTCTTGAAGATAAAGGAATTAAGTATATTGTAGATTATGGCAGGAGATGGTTCAGTAAGTAGATAAAGCACCTACAAGTGTACAGTCTGGAATTTGGATTCCCACAACCACAGTGTAAATGCGACGTGGGTGAGGCAACTCACCTGTAAATCTAGTAATCCTTTTTTACATCATCATATTTTGTTTTTTTCTCATATTTTTGTTTTTTGAGAATTTTATATAATTTTGATTATATTCCCTCCCTTTTGTTAGACTCATCCTTTCTTCTACACCCAACTTTGTGTCCTTCATATATATGTATGTATGATGTGTGCACATGCGTGTGGTGTGTGCATGTGTGTGTGTAATTCTGCCCTTATATTCTTGGGTGTGCAATCTCCCACTGGAAAGTGATCAATCTATTCAGAGTGATACTAGTAAAGAAAATTGCCTCTTCCTCTCTCATCATCTATAACTTGTTAATAACTCCTTGACTAGGGATGGGACTTTGTACCCATCTCCCATTTTTGTGTTGTGATTCTGTCTGGCTTGAGTTTGTGTAAGTCTTCTGACTACTGTCACAATTACTGAGTTCATATGTGCATTTTCTGTACTGTGTGCAGAAAACAGTTTCTCTTGGAATCATCCACCACCTCAGGTTCTTAAAATATTTCTGTCGCCTCTTCTGCAATGATCCCTGAGTCATGGAGTGGTTAGATGTGATGTAGATGGTCCATTTAAGGATAAACATTCTTCAGTTCTCTTCTGAATCTTGACCAGGTGCGGGTGCCTGTTATAATTTCAGTGATTTGAAGGTACAAAGAGGATCCCATAGGCAGGCTGGGTACCTAGACTAGCTGTGTGAGTGAGGAGTGAGTTAAAGTGTGAAACCCTCCTACAATGAATAAGATGGAGATTGATGAAACAAGACAACTTTGTCAACTTTGAAGAAACACATGCATGCACACACAAGTGAATGTTGGATATAAAAGGAGTTTGAATATATTATCACAAAAAAGAAAGATCACTTAAAATGATAAAAGAACTATGTCTAACTTTTATTTTTAACTAATCATCTAATTTTCTTTGGAAACTAGATTATAAAGATGGTCGGAGAACCACAGACCATGATTAGGAGTCCAGTTGAGAGATGAAGATGGTTGAGGATGAGAGGCAACAGTACAAAGAGGAGTTGAGAAATGCTTTGGTGCATCAGTCAGTAATACAAGGTGATTTGAATACATTATTATATGCAAAATTCAAGGGTTGGCCAAGGAATTAAGAATTCCTAAGTGTTTGCTTTGAAAAATGAAGCAGATTGTACTCTTCAGTATAATTATATGTGTCTGAGTATTGAAGGCATAAACTCCAGATTTCCTTTTCTAATCATGTGAGGTAGTGGAGAGACCAATTAGACATTCAGGGGCATGTGGCAAATAGTTACAAGTGACAGTCTTTCTTTTCAAAATCCAATGAAAGTGTTTGTAGTTAAAAACTTTTAGATTCTTTTCAGTGTTTTAAAAATAGTTAAGTGTCTATATCTTTGAATCATCAGCATGCTCTAAGATTCATGCTAGGGCTAAATAATGTGTGTTATAACTTAAAATCATTATTTATTGAATATTAAATAACAAAAATCTCCTACATAAGTCCTACTAGCCAAACTCTTGTCTTTAAAATGCAATTATTGGCAATTTTTATAGGCATAACTCCTTTTACTATGTATTGCTTTCATTGGTTGAATAAAGAAACTGTGTTGGCCTTTTGATAGGGCAGTGCTTAGATAGGCAGGGAGGACAGAACTAAATTCTGGGAGGAAGAAGGCAGAGACAGGGAGACACCATGAAGCTCCTGCCTGAGACTGACGCTGGTTAGAATCTTTCCCGGTAAGCCACGACCTCATGGTGTTACACAGATTGGTAGAAATGGGTTAGATCAGGATATAAGAGTTGGCCAAGAAGAGGCTAAATATAATGGGCCAGATAGTAATTTAATTAATACAATTTCTGTGTGGATATTTTGGGGGTTAAGCTAGCCGGGCAGCAGGATGCGGCCCGCTCTCTCCCTACTACATTATATTTATAATTGCTTTTAAACACCACTGTCTATGCAAACCAAAGCAAGGAGCTTAATACACAAACCTGTGTCTGACTGTTTTAGTTCTGTTTCCTCACCACTCTCTCTCAAATTAGACTTCCTTATTCATTGCACAACACCAATATTTAAATTAAGTCAATTAGTAATCTTACACTGATTTCAGAGTCTTGAAGTGAAAGGGAGAGTTTTCTGTCTTTCCCTTTAAATGAAAAGTTAGAGATAATCAAGTTTTATAAGGAGGTTGTATTGAAAGCCAAGGCAGGCCAAAAGTTAGGCCTCTTGAGTAAAGAGCAAAGATATAAATGCAAAGGAAGGGTTCTTGGAGGAAATTGAAGTGGTGCTCCACTGAACACATGAATGATAATGAAAGTGAACCAGAGTTATTGCTGATGTGAAGAAAACTTTAGTGATCTAGAAAGAAAATCAAACCAACCTCAATGTTTTGAGCTGAATCCAACTTCAGAGTAAAGTCCTAACTTTGCTACTCTATAGTTGGAAGAGCTGAGTAAAATCTCAAGGGGAAGTGTGGACTGTGAGAGTTAAGGAAAGGAGGGAAGGTGGGCTGTCAAATGCTACAAGATATACAGAAGGTCTGATTAAAAAGCATTTCATGAGCCACAGGACCGAGTTCATGCAGTACCTGTTAGAAGATAATGCATCGAGGACTTGATCCCCAAGGAAGAGAGATCGATCAGTGGCAGATTGTAAAGCTCCAAAGGGGAAGCAGACATTCTCATTTGAGGATAATGCAATTGGTGTCTTTAATTGAAGTTAATTAGCATTTGTCTTCCATTCTGAAGCTTCTAGTGTTCTAATACGAATTCTACTAGATCTGCTGGTGGGGGGGGTGCATACCTTTAATTCCAGCACTTAGAGAGCAGAGGCAGATGGATCTCTGTGAGTTTGAGACCATCCTGGTATGCAAAGAGTGTTTCAGGACAGCCAGGGCTACACAGAGGGACCCTAGCTAAAACATTTTTTTTCTACTAAATCTACCCTGCATCCGGTTTCTCAAACATAATTCCAAGACTTAATGAGTATTTTTAATTATTATTGATACTTAGTACCCAGGAAAAAAAGTTACTCATATAAACATTTTGCTCCCTCTTCTCTCTCACAAGAAGCAAAATATTTGCTGCTGATTTACTTCATACTTGGTTGCCCACGCCTTGTTATGTAAGTGTATAATTATATCAGTGGTCTTTAATGCTTCCTAACAAGGGATTTATTCTGAAACTCCTGGGTCACGAAGAAATTTCAACCATCAAGTTGTAGTGTTTAAGAAATGTATTCATAAGGACATATGAAACACCAAAAATGGTGTTTCGTCTGGTAAGTCTAGGAGAGCAAACTGACAACTGTCTAGAGCAGATTCACTTCTGAAGATGTTACTGGGACTACATGTTGTTTCTGAACTGGAGTCAAAATATCAACATTAAATAAAGTTTTGAAGAAGCTGATCACAACTCTTACAGACAACTTAAAGGAGTTTAATAGTTTAATTCAGTAGTTAAAGATGTGGAAATAGAAAAAGACCTAGAATTAGATATGGAACCTGTGGTTGCCTCTGCTTCAATCTCATGATGAAATTTCAATAGATAGTGATTTGATTTTCATGGAAAACAGTGCAAAAACATGAAACTACTTCTTTCAGTTACACACCGTGTTGTAGGTTAGCCACAATGCAGGGATTCAACTTAGTTGAAAAACTGTGCCAATATTGGCAAGATTGAGCACAAATTTTGGAAAAGATTCTGTTGCAGGTAAAATGCTATTAAATAGCATGGCAGTTCATGGAGAAATGTTTCATAAAAAAATCTTAAACTGGGTATGCAACATTGTCATCACATATGAAATTGTTACACTTCAGTGACTACCATCCTGAGAAGTCAGCAACCATCAACACTGTAATCAGTGCTATTCCCTAGCAACAAGTACAAAGTGGGACAAATTGGAAAACGACTTTTTTTGGCTCTACCACAGAAGAACACAAGCAAGCCACTGCCCCCAAAATTCAAAAGACACACCTACAGATGACAAGAAATCATGCCTGTCCCAACCAAAACCTTCTGTGTAAGCCAGTCCTTGAGCAGAAGAAGATGTACTGCAATGGAGAGATTTAGGCCTCCTCTGTGTGTGTGTGTGTATTTGTCAATGGAAGCATGTATGTTTCCAGCTGTGTAGATGTTCCTATGGAGGAAAGCTCAACTCCGAGTGTTCCACCTCATGAGACAGCAACCTTGGTTTTTGAGACAAAAATCTCTCACTGGAATGTTGAGTTTGCTAATTAGGCTAGGCTGGGTGGCCAGTGTGCACCAGGAATTTCCCTGTCTTTGCCTCCCCAACACTGTGATTATAGACATGCACAATCTCCCTGGCTCTTTTACATGGAAGCTAGCGAGAGCACACTGATCCTCATGCTAGTGTGACTGAACTGTTTTCTCGGTGTTCATTCCTTAACATTTGAAGAATAATAAAGACCTCCACAGACAAGCCAGACTGAGACGATTTGTTCCCAGCATCCCTTTCTTAAAATAGGTGCTAAAAGAAGTTCACTGGAAATAAAATGATGAACTGTCAAAAATGCTGACCTTCGAAAGGAAAAGTAGAAGGTCAAGGAACGTAGCTCATGGTAAGAGTATTTAACTGCATGTGTAAGCCCAGAGTACAATTGCTGGCACAACTAAAAATGAAAAAGAATAATCCTTTGTATTCTCACAAGAACTAAATGTGCATAGAAATAAATGTGTGATGGTAGTTTAGTTTAGATATTCTATAATGTATATATGTACATATACGTTCAAAATATAATAATATATATCATAGTTATATATAATGTTTGTTTACTTAGGAACTGCTACTCAAACTACATAAATATTTTTTAAATTATTTGATATTCTAAGAAAGGAAAGAAAATGTAATTGCCTTAAATGTATTTTTGAAAGGATAAAACAGCAATAGAAGTAGGTAACTAAGGAAGTTTTAAATAGTAAAGTACATTTTGTGAGCCTGTTTCACAACTGAGAGCTGATACATATTAAAGAAACTAACAAATATTTTGGTTATATTCTCATTGTTTATTTTAAGTATAGAGTTTGTGAAAAATCTTTTAATTTTATAGTAACACTTTTAATAAAAATACAATTTTCTGAATAAAATTGGGGGTTGCACAGTGATTTACTGGCTTTCTAAACCAAGAATTCAAAATTATAGTATTTCCATGATATAATTACTCCCACTATCAAGAGTATCCAACTAACAATGTGAATATGGAGTTAAGAAGAGATCGTTGGGGAAAAAAAACTGTGTTTACAATTAAGTCATTCCAATTCTTACAAAACAATAATCCCTTTGGAGCTGAGAGCCAAGCTTTGATTTTACAAATCCGAGCACTTTAATTCTAAAGTTGTATTCATATCATATCTAGATCTTAATTATTAATGATATCAACATGAGCTATTACTCTAATCCATCATTCTTATTAGACAACACATATTAAAAATTCAGCATTTCTGAAAATGTGTCTTAGGAATGAATGTGATTGTTAAGAAATGATTTTTTTAAAATTGTTTGGCTTTATTTTTTTATATAATGGTGATTTTATACAGCTCTAGGACTTAACTTATTTCATGCTTTGCTAGCGCAGGAGACATGTACACGAGTACTCACAGACGATCATACCCTGCTGCAAGGGAGCTCAACCTAAGAAAGGGATTTGCATATTTCTCATCTTCTACATACCTTGTTTATTCTGCTCTGTCAGTCCATGAACTGTTATTTTAGACCCTGCCCCTGGATCCCAGGCTGGGTCACTGTTAGGGTTTCTAGTGCAGTGATAAAACAGCACAACCAAAAGCATCTTGGGGAGGAAAGGGTTTATTTTAGCTTACAGCTCTCTGGTCCCACCCTGTCACTTAGGGAAGTCAGGACAGGAATTCAAGGCAAGACCCTGAAGTTAGGGGCTGAAGCAGAGGCCCTGCAGGACCCTGTTTATTCTCCAGAGCTTGCACAATCTGTTTTCTTTCTTTCTTTCTTTTTAAATTAATTTCTTTATTTAAACAAAGTCTTTTCTCATTTACATACCAATCCCAGTTCCCACTCCCACCCCTCACCTACTTCCACCCACCCCACCCATCGCCACCCACCCAACCCCCACCCTGGTTGGGTAAGGTTTCCCATGGAATGTCAAGAAAGTGTAGCACCTTACTTTGAGGTAAGACCGAGGCTCTCCCCACTATATCTAGGCTGAGCGAGTTCTCTCTGCAAAGAGAACGGGTTCCAAAAATCTGTTTTCTTATACAACCAAAATCCATCTGCTCAAGAGAGGCACTGCCCATGGTGGGTTGGGCAATCATTAATCAAGACAATGCCCTCCAGACTCCACTACAGCACAATCTTAAGGAAGCATTTTTCTCATTTAAGAGTCCCTCTTCCAGATGTACCTAGGTTTGTGTCAGATTTACAAAAGCCAAACAGCACCCAGGCTTTTATCTTATAGCTATCATTTTTTTCTTTTAATTTTTAAACACGTGTTACAGCTATTCTATAGGCAAGAATACAGCCTTCTTCTCTTTTATACTGAGGCCCCTTCTTTATTCTGATAGTAGGCAACATTTGCCACCTACTCATGTATTTCTTTCTTTTTCTTCTGGAGAAAATAGATTGTCTTCTAGAACTGGTCCAAATAAACCAGAAATAAGGAATAGGAATTTAAAACTATAGAGACCTATAAAAATAAGCTGTTAGGTATGGCACTGGAGGATGAAGAAAGAGGAGAAACAAAAGATAATTCCGAAATATGTTTAAGAGACTTTCCTGTAAGCATCAGTTGTTTCCTTTTGAATAATTACTGGGATAAATAAAAATAATTTAGGTGCATCAATAACAAACGGAAAACAGAACCCATATTCAGCCTGACATTGCTTAAAGGCTGATTATAAAACAGCACCCAAAAGAATCGATAGAGCCATTAACCATCTCATCCACGGGTGTGATAAATGACAGATTACCTTCAATGGGATCAAACTTTTCCCATTCAAAGGAAGGCACTTTCCTATTCAAGGACCACTTGATTGAATGGTGCCACAGATCTGCCTAACACCCAATTTCCTAAAGTCATTTGAAGGATGGGATTATTTAGCTTTACTCTGAGCGACTAATTGGAGTCTGAGACAACAGCTGTGGAAGGAATATAGTTGTCCAGGGAGCTAGTTCCCTGAATATTGGGGATCTTATCTTCAGCACCTTTGATCTCATGAAATAGGATTCCTCGGCTGCAAAGATCCCCCACCCCCATCCCACACACCCAGTTTATATATCTTCTGCAAGAAAAAACAATCTTAGTCCCAGACTTCCCGTCTTCGGTTTTGCCACACAGTAATACTTTCTGAACATTATGATCTCTAAAGCAGGCATGGTTGGATGTTCAACACAGAGTAAAATCAGCCTTTAAATCATTGGAGAACCAACTATTATTTGTCTGCTTCATACATTTTGAGTTACTGCTGACAGATGCTAGAGTTACACCATAGAGAATGGCTAAACTAGAATTTAAACTCAAATCTTTAGTGCTGTCTATCCTAGCAATTTGCAAAATGAACTTATACATTTTATTATATATTCTATCTAGTTTTGATCCACAATGCTCTATGTTGCTTCATAGAGACATGAACATTGATTTACCTTTAGTTACAAACCCAATTCCTATGTTTTTCCCTGTTCTTTACAAATAGCTGGAACACTGTCATTACAGAACTAAAGTCTATTTTGGCTTTTCTTGTTTGTTTGTTTGTTTTAATATATTTTTCACCACTTCTTTATGCTTAGCTCTGTCTTCTGCTAGAATTCAGAGACACATACCACTTCAGATTTTCAGCCCTTAAACAATCAGAATCCATTAAAAACCTGTCACCTTTCTTTTTCAGATGTGTAAGACTGTCATTTTCACTGTCTTCCAGTGTTCTTTACTCTTTTCATTCCTCTTCATATTGTTTCTGTTTTAACTTTTAATTGTTTATGAAGTAATATATATTTAATTCTTCACATCTCTAATATCAGTATAAAATCATAAATGAAAATTAATTTTAAAGGAAAGATATTTCTACTGGTATCATTTCTGCATATTCCAGGTCAGTCCAAAGTGTGGGGGATAAGCATATATATATGTATATAGTGTGTGATGTGATTTGTTATCTGACAATCTACATTCAGTTCTACAAATACAATAATAAATATTTTGCATTGATTGTGTTTATAAAAATGACAAGAAATCCTTATAGCTCAGAGAATTGTTCTTCTATATTTTCACAAACTTTTTTTTTCAAAAAGTTTTCCATGGTTTCTTTGTCTTCCTCTTTGTTTCCTTGGGACCTACCCTGAGGCCCTGCACATCTTTCACAGGGCACTCTTGAAAGTTCTTGATGCTGTGTGAGCCGCAGAAGAGTGGGTGGGGATAATTCCACACTCTGTTGATGCTATTGCCTTAAAACATTTAAGATTGTTTTTAAATGAAGGCTTCTGTTTGTTTTAGCATAAATTTTATTGTTCCATAAACAGAAGTAGCATGTAAAAACTCCTTAGGCAATTTTGTTAAGTTGGAATTTTCCTCCACATTTGTTTTTAATATAAAAAATTATCATTTGAATTATTCTCAAAGGTTTCATAGATTGAGCACACAACACACGAGCTTTTACTTAGTACCAAGTAAATGATCTCTAATTTATTGTCTATACCACCCATATCTGTTTACATCAGTCCTCATTCATTTCACTAGAAGAACACTGAGAAGTTGTTTACTTTTAATCTTATTCTACTGTATTTCATTTGTTTTATTTTATCATTCTTCAAGGGAAATAATATTAGTGTGACTGAACATTCTTTCTCAAGCTGTCAGAATTTATCAAATAAAAGGTAATGGTTGATACCCTGAACAATCCACTGCCTAACCCCCATCAATATACTTTCAGTCCTTTTCCTAGAACTTGATTAAGTTTTTGGGCAATTTTTGTTACATTGTTTGTTATGGTTATAGTCTGTTTTTCTATTTATTTACTGGGGAAAATCTGTTATAAAATCTTGTAAGATTTTCAAAGTATGTCAAACATATTTCTTTAAAGAGAGCCTTTATACGATAGCAATTCTATAATCCTTTTAGTTTTATATTAGGAAAAACAAGATAGTTAGCTTTAAATGGGAAGATTATTTGTGATAGGTGTTTCTGAAATCAAATATTTTCATCTCCCAATGAACACCTAAAGCTGACAATTCACGATGGCAGCTATTTTCTCCCATGGTCTGAGACTGTTGATTCTTTTGATTTGTTCTTGTAATGAGATAGATGCCTCAACTACTGTCCCTGTCAAAATAAATTTATCAAGATACTTTAATTAATTTTTCCAATACTAAAAACTAGTAATATAGGTCCATGAGGAGAAACCAAACCAACTTGAGCATCTGTGTAAAACTGAGATAACTCTAACTTTTAGGTACTTGAAACTATTGAGGATCTATAGAAACAAATAAATTTCAGAGAATATGATTCTGTGACACATATTTTTGTTCAGTCTTCTCTATAACTAAGCACGAGTAAAGACTGAAACACATTTATGGTTATGGTAAGACTCTGCCATGGAATATGCTTTTATTTAAGAAGATAGATTATAGTTCAAAATAAGAACAGAACAAATTTATGTCCCATGGTTTTTGTTGTTGTTTATTTCTTTGTTTGTTTTTAATTGGCTTCCTGCTTGTTACTATCAAAGTACAAAAGGTACCAAAGGTTATTTCACTTGCCTTCACTTTTTAATACATGTTATGTAACTTTTCCGTCTTTTGTTATGATAAGATTAGGATGTGACTAGATATACAAAAGTCTATAAAACCCACTTCTGTATCCGTAGAGGATCTAATAAGAAGTGATATCGCTTGCCTTTATTATTTTGGATTAGACTTTCAAAGTCTATGCTTTCTATCAAAATTTCATGCACCTATATAAAGAGAGAAGTGTTGGGGGGGGTGAGAAAGGCAGAGAGGAAGGCAAGGGGAAGCTAGAGGGAGGTGAGAAGAAGACGAGTGAAGGAAAAGAAAGGGCTCTTGGAATATTACCTTTAACATTTCCAATAAACACCTGAGTGTATTTTAAATTCTGATTGGCTGATTATAAGGCAGTCAATAAATTGGCACTTTATCAAAAAAACGTAATCAACTACCGTATGCCCTAGTAATTGCACTTCTGGGCATTTACCCCAAAGAGATGAAACACTAACACTAAACATTAACACTAAATCCTGCACACAGATGTTTGTGACATCTTCATTCATAATAGGTAAACCTGGGAACCGCCAAGATATACCTCCATAGGTCAGCAAACTTCAGTAAATCCAAATCTCAGAAAACTAGACTGCAATAAAACAAGCCTAAACTCTTAAAACATGCAGAAACCTAGAAGAATCTTTGTGGAATTTCACTGAGTAAAGACACCATTGTCTGAAAGTTTCATACTGTATGGTTTTGGTGAGGACTGTGTCTCAGAATGACAAAGCAATATATGGGGAGAATAGACTAGTATACAAAGGATGGATGGGTAGGGAGACATTGAATGTGTCTAGAAACGTGGAACTGTAAGTTCTATTAGGTGAGATAAAGGCTCTTTGTCACGCTTGTAGCAACTCTGATAATATATTTATAATAATGCTTTTAGTTTTTGGAAGTGTTACCATTCGGTAAATTTGGCAGAAAGAACAATAGGGCTTCTTGTACTTCTTATTGAGCCTACAAGTATCTCCACTTTTTTGATATTGTTTAAACTGGCTGAACACCAAAGGAGAGCTTCCAAATTTTCCCACACTGTAGAGATGCAAGCAGGCATTAAATGCTTGCAGGAAGATCAGAAGGTATCATGTTATGATCTAAAAGCCTTCTGGGGGCAACATAATTTTGAGACATAGAGAGCAGAATTCTTAGCAGCATTATATGGTGCTTATGTGATTGATAAGAAAATTGACAATAATATATTTTCTTCTTACAATTAAATATAATATATTATCTTGTTTTGCATTTATAATGATCAGTGAAATACTCAAATTGTGATTGCTTTGGAATATTTTCTACTACACAATTGTATTTTCTCCTACACAATTATGTTTTATAGCTACTAGGCATTGCCAGGATTAAGTGCAATTATGAATTATTTTTAAACTAAGGGCCATGGAATTATAGATAAGTATATAATTTATAGTTAGTCAATGAAAGGTTTATACTTTTTGGCAATTTCAGTTGCCAGGTGCTAGGATATCAGGTAATTTTTATTATCATACTTAAATATTCAAATATACACTCTGTAGAAATGTTTTAACATTAACACAAATTATTGTCATGTCCCAGAAAAACATAGTCAAGATATGCGTTCTTAGGTGCTTAACCTATTCACATTAACTTACTTCTAATGGAATTCTGACCATCCATTCCTAAATGAAACCTGTCAACCTTAGGGCACTTCTGAGGCCACCATTGCAATTTTAAGGTATGCATGGAAGTGCAAAGATATTTTTGGAGCTATATGTTGCATAATAAAAATGATAGCGATTTTCTTCCATTCTTATTTCTCCATAAATACATAAGTAGTATGTATTTATGAATTCTATATTTCCTTAAAATATTCACAAATAATAACCATAATTCTAGAATCATATACAGTTCAGCAAACTTTATTCTGTGTCTATAAGCAGTTCTACTTATTTTTCAGGAAAATGTGTTTCTTTGCAGTTAAAACCTCTATTTAAAATAGGTCACACAAACTCAATGGAAACAGTCTAAGTTACCATGTTAGGCTTTTTACCCATTTCTCATTCATATGCTGAACTACAACAGTCACTCTATGGCTGCATATTTGAAACAAAGACAGCAATTGCTAACTAATGCTGTCGGCATTCTGAATGTTTTATGGAAAATCTTAAACATTTAATCTGAAAAAGGGTTTTGCAGAGCCTCTGAATGTAGTAAGGAGGCCGCTAGTTTGTTTGCGGTTGCTTAGCCCCGAAATAATCACATAGAAACTGTATTAATTAAATCACTGCTTGGCCCATGAGCTCTAGCTTCTTATTGGCCAACTCTTACATATTAATTTAAACCATTTCTATTAATCTGTGTATCGCCACGTGGCTGTGGCTTACTGGCTAAAGTTCCCAGCCTCTGTCTCTGGTGGGCTACATAGCTTCTCTGACTCTGCCTTCTTCCTCCCAGCATTCCGTTTAGATTTCCCCACCTAGCTCTGTTCCTTGTGCAGGTCCAAGACAGTTTCTTTATTAACCAATGATAATCACAGCACACAGAGGAAAATACCACATCATCTGAATTTACAAATGAACACACTCCCCAATACTCTAAAAAGTACACTATGAAAGAGAAAAAAAAGAAGTGCTGCAGTGTTTTCAAATCAGAATATGCAATATTATGCTTGAAATGCATCTTGTGTTTGGTGTGGTAATTTACATCAAAAATCCCAGACCTCGGGAGGTTCTAGCTAGGAGATTGCTGCAAGCTCAAGCAGAACTGGAACACTTAGTTTAGGCCAGCCTGAGCTACAGTATGAAACGATATCTCAAAAGACCACTCAACGAAAGGCAAAGAGAGGATACGAATGCATTCTTGCTCATGAGGCCATAATTTGGGGGTGGATATGCTATAATCTGTCATATCTTTTTTTTCTAAACATGGATAATCATACCAACTACAGATCCATTTCTCACTTGCCTCCTAGAAGGAAAATTTGCTGAGAATTGACTCCTGCTGATTATCAGTAAATGAAGTGACTGGTACACTAGCCAGGAATATTGTTGCCCAGAAAAGACTTGCACATACTAAATTACCCCCACTGTTGCTTGAATGTAAATAGTAATGTGGATAGCCTACCAGACTGCTTGATTTGGGGGTGTAATGGCTCAAGACCCTTGTTACTAGTGCATGCATTCATACAAATTGCATAAAAATATCTTCTTTAATAGTCTTTGTCTTTACACATTTCCATTGATTTACAATAATAATGACATGAAAATTATCCCAAACTGAAGCATAGATTACTGTAAAAAAAATGCCTATCGTATTAATGCTTGTGATGATGGCATTTTCCACCGAAATACAAATTAAAGACTGCAAATCAAGAGTGAAAAGGCAAACAAAATGGAGAGGATAAAAACAAACCTGCTACGGACAGTATGTAATTGAGTTAATAGTTTCTGTGCAATTACGTGTGTGTGTGTGTGTGTGTGTGTGTGTGTGTGTGTGTGTGTGTGTAGCATATTTGCATAACATATAGGCTAGTAAGAAAAACGAGACTGTTAACATTTCAGTGTGATATTGTGAAGTAGTAACTTCCAATGGCTGTTTCTTAGACTGAAATACTAGAATCAGACTGAGGGGCAAATTGGTCAGATCATGTGTGACTCGGCTTCGCTGAAACCATAGCCTTTGCTACCCAAAGCTTTCTCCTGAGAAGCCTGGGAGGGTTGCAAGGAAAGTAACACATGGACCTTTAGAAAAGTAAGCAGCCACCACTGCCACTGTGGGCTCACGCTGAGGAGCAATCAATGCAGCTGGATGAATGGGGAGGAGGTCTCACTCCCTCTCTGGTACTCTATCTGACACTGCTAATCCCGGTGACCTTTGGGCAAGCTGAAGGCATAAAATGACCCCAATAATCAAAAGCACAATTAGAGTGAAGAGGGCAAAACCGTGACTGTGGTTAGAAAAGACAGACAATGAATAGCCTGTGGAGGAAATGTGTTCCCTTAGCAGTTAACTGAATGAAGCCCTGAAATGGTCTTAATTGTCTCAGAGGGCTGACTGCCAGAGCTTCCCCCAACTCGTGAGGAAGGGCAGGTGAGGAGAAGACCTCACAGTTGCTTCAGACTTGACCCCCTTTGTATCCAGGCCCCAGCCTAAAGGGTACAGCAGAAGGGGGTAGGTGTTGAAGCGCCCGCCTCAGGCTCAGGGAAATGCTCTCTTTTACTAGTGAAGAAATCTGCAGAGTAGCCACAATGTCGGGCGCTGCCCAACCTCTCACCCACCCCATCCCCCACCACTGCCCTAGGAGATAAATTTCAGTAAATTCATCCATCTTTATGAGCATAAACCAACCAAGCAACTAAGTGAACTCAATTCCCTAAGCCAAAAGGATGGTGTGGAGTCTTCCTGACTCAGAAGTGGGTTAACCAGTGCAAAAGGCTCTAAGAAAGAGCCTTGCGGAGCACACAGAAAATGTGGCTAAGAGAAATTGAAATTTTCAAAGCCAATATTCTGTTGAATTTTAAAACTTCTCTCCTTTAAGTTCCAAATTGGCATTTTACCATAAAAGCGGAGTGTATATTTTCTCATTCAAGGGCATCAGCGTAATTTTTTAGATGCCTGTTTCTGTTTTCGAGTGAAAAAAAGCAAGAAAGCTTGTAGATTTGAATAGATGGAGAGGTGTGGAGATGGGAGGTACAGGATCCGTGAGGGCTTGGAGTACTAGACACTGTAATCAGAATATATTGTATGAAAAAATATCTATTTTCAATTAAAAAGATAGGAATCAAATTTTTAAAGTAAAAAAGAGGTTAACATGTAAGATATATATTTTAGTCATTAAAATACTCTGGAGGCTATTTTAAGTGTGTATGCCCATGTGTCAATGTGTAGATATGTTCCCAGTGCCCATGGTGATTCCAAAAGGATAACAGATCTGGAAGTGGGTTACAGGCTGCTGTGAACTTCCACATAGGAGTGTTAGGAAGAGAACTCCAGGTTTCTCTGAGAGCAGAGCCACCTTTCCTGCCCTCAAGTGACTTTTGAATGAAACCTCTGATTTGAAATACTTATACTATTAAAAAATAATGTACTGATTCCAACAAGGTGTTTGGAAATGTGATAAAAAATTTACGAACTCTGCTCATTTGATTCCTTTGTAACAACACACTTGTGAAATAGATATGACTTTATATCTTTTAGGACAGAACAAAGCCAATAAATAAACAAATAAATAAAATAAATAAATATTGAAGTAAGCTAGTAACTTTTAAACATATTCTTACATAAAATACCTAAATTAAATAACAATAACTACTTAGTTTTAGGGATTCCAAAACACTAAATATATAATATGAGAGCTGATTAAATTTAAGAAAGCATTGATCCGTTATGTCATTGAGCATGGTTACTAGTAGCATCAGTTGCAAGTGGGATTATTAACATTTTTGGAAATGTTAATATGTTGATGTAGTCAGCCTATGATATGATATAATCCAAAATCAAAGAATAAAACATTGGGGTTTTTATTCAGTCTCAGATATGTTCATCTTCCCTCAAACTCAGACTTTGACCACTTGTAAAAAGTGAACAATCCCATTTGTTCCTGACTTACTAGCACCATATTTTTGTATAGAAGGAACATTTTATTCATTTAGATATTACTATTGTGCCATTCTTGACTCTTAACTGCATTTGAGCATGCTTTGAGGGCAGCTGGGACACCACCTGTTAACTCAGTTCAAGCACTATTTAATTAGCCCATGGTGAAGTTACCTTATGCTTTGGCTGGAAGGGAGTGAAATGGTAGCAGATGCTAAGCTCAATAAAGAAAAGCCTTTGAGTACCAGAGCAAAGTGGGTGGAGAGAATAACAGAGAAAAAAAAAAGCCAACATACGGAGCCGGCCAGAGATGCTAAGTAAAATGAACCGGAAATTAACTCTCACAGATAAAGTTCAAGACAGCAAATCTCTGAAGATTAAATTCCACCCCAGCAAGGTATCTGTCACATCACATGCTACTGAGGATTGTGAATAAACGCAGGTCTCAACCGGACAATTGGCTCAGTTTCTAATTATACAAGGGGGTAGTCATCACTCACTGTTTCTGTGAAAACCCCTGTGACATTCTTACACCAAACATTCAGACATCAAAGAAAGAAAAAAAAGCATGTTGTCTTGTTGGAGAATAATTTTCCCAATTACTTTAAGAACTCGCCTCTGTCCTGTTTCTGTGAGAAGAGATCCGGAAACAAATGGTTTTAAAATTATAAGCATTTCTCCATCAATCGAGCAATTTCCATACTAAAAGCACTCTGTCCTCTTTTGTTGAATTAAGTTGCATTTCAATGAGTTAAAAGCTTCTCCCCTGCATTTGATATTCTGTCACAGTCATATCCTGAATGCCTCTGCTTCCCTAACATTTCACACCATGCTTTGTGCTAGCACAATTGTTACACTTGTGTCTCTTATTGATGTTGTACCTAAATATGTGCTAGATGTCTGCTACTTACTATTACACTGTAACTTGATGAACCTCTAAATCATGTAAACAAAATGACATTTTAGAATTTTTGTGTACTCTAACATGTTTTTTTCAGAGTTATAGTATTCTTTGAATATTCAAATCTGGGATGTTGGATCACCAACAAACCAAGTATTAATTCCAAAATGCTATCATATCACTCGGTTTCAAGAGATGCCACCAGAAAAAAAAATGCACCCAGTCAAACTAGAATATGTCTATATTTTATCTACACCTGCATTGGATACTACCCGATCAAAAAATTTAAAAAAAATTAGATCAAAAATATAGTTTACTCACCTGACCTGAAAATATTTAAAATTCTATCATGATTCGTTGATGTAAGAGCCTCTTTTCAGTTTGAGTGCATGGCTGCTCATTACATCTTCTTTAATACACACTGTGTTAATCATACTCCCATGTAACAAACAACTAGGAAAATACAAATAAAAATATTGCCCTGTAAGATAACTATTTCTTAGAATATACATATAATTTGGGAAAAAAATATTGCATGCTTTCAGAAACAGTAACTTCCTGTATGCAGTTATAAATTAGATTTACAGTGATTAAAGCACTTTAGCTGGATAACTTTAAAAAAACGTTAGCTCTATCTTGAAATCCTGACTACAGCAAGTGTCCCCCAGTGTTTCCTGCAATCATACAATAATATAGTATCAGTACCCACTTGTTCTCAAGCCTAGCACTAGAGGTAAGCATGGGAAATGTTTCATGTCTTTTTTTTTTTTTTTTTGGTTTTTTGATACAGGATTTCTCTGTACCTTTGGCGTCTGTCCTGAAAGTAGCTCTTGTAGAACCAGGCTGACCTTGAACTCACAGAGATCCAACTACCTCTGCTTCCCGAGTGCTGGAATTAAAGGCGTGCACCACCACTGCCTGGCATGGTTCATGTCTTAACAGCCTTTAAAATCAAAAGTATGTCTATCAATAAGAAATATTTTTAAAAAGTAATAGTTGCAAAGAATCTAGGTATATTTTTTAACTTCAGTAGTTTAATTCCCAAACCAAACTATCTTGAGACACTGTGTGAAATCCCTATTATAATAGCAATTTTACCTATTTCTTGCTTACAGTCACTTTACTCAATAAGTATTTTACTATGTGTATGTAAGTATGATGAAGAAAGCCTGGTGGTGTGCTCAAAGGATCTAAAGGATAGATTTATGAAACTATCTGACCTTATTGTTCAGTGTTGGGAGAAAAGCAACTAACCTGGTGTCCCATTGCGTATATGGTATTGGAATTCCATCTAGTACCTAGCAAACGAGTACAGAGACCATGAGACACAACTTAAAGAGCAGTGATTGGAGTATGAAATCAAATTTTCAACCTGCACTTTGACAGTTGGATAAGACCAGGGACCCCCTTTGCTCTTGGTGTCTGTGTCTTACATATAAGAACGTGATGACAATTGGCACTTCCCTATTCATAACAGACTTTAAAAATACATAGGGATATAAATGGTCATTGAAATACTAAGAAAACTTGAGATATGAATAATATTTTTGGTGACAGTCAGTGCAATTTTTACTTCTTTTACTTTGATTTATTTTGTAACCTCATCATATAAACAAGAATATGTCAAAAATCATCTTTAGGTCATTGTATGAAACTTGAACTTTTATGTATGATTGTCATCCCAAGTCATAGGCTAAGATTACCTGTCTATCATTAAGATTATTTTACTTTTGACAAATAGGAAACATTTTTTAATTTTTCTCTTCTTATCAGGATAAGATGTTTTCAAATTATAGAAGACATATTTAGTAAATAAAATTTGCATTTGAATATATACCTTATAATAAAATAAACATTGTGGTTCATTTTACTAAACCAAGTTTCTGTTAATTACTGCCCACAACAATACTTACAACCATAGTTCTTCTCAATTTAGAACAAAGGAAATTCTTTGACTTTTAAATTATAGTAAGCATAAAGGTGATTGTAGACTTTGACGGTGACCATGTTGTTGCTTTGGAAAAATAGTTTATGAAAATGTGGTAGGGGGCTGGAAGATAGCTCAGTGGGTAAGAGTACTTGTTGTGCAAACATAAGAATGTAGGTATGAAACCCTAACACCGACACAAAAAGCTAGGCATTGCTGTGTGTGATAGTAACCCCAGCACCTGGGGTAGGGATAGGAGGATTCCTGGAGCTCACTGGCAGCAGGACTAGCAAATTAGCAGGTTTCTGTGAGAGACTGTCTGAGGAGACAAGGAGGGAAGTGATAAAGCATCACTCTCACATCCTCTCTGCCGCCACATGTAGGGATGCTCACCAGCACATAGATCTGCACATACATGTATACACAACATGAGAGACAAAAAAAAAACATGTATTAGCACAATGTTAATGACATGTTTCATGTTTGATGATGTAAAACATGATAGTGATTTTCAGGTGCATTGTGCATCACAAAAGTTATTTCATTCTCTGAATTTTTGCAGTGGATACTATACAAAAGTCACTTGTCATGTTCATTTTCCCTCTAAATCTCTGTAACAATTCTCATATATCTCCCTTTCATTCCAGTTCAAAAGAATCGAGAAAATAATAATGCATACTCAATAATCATTTAGACCATACATGACAAAGGCAGAAAGTAAAAATTAATTTTGATTTGATCCTGTAGGATTCTGGTGATGATCAAATCTTCATAATTTTGTACTTAATTTTGTAATTCCTTGCCTAGGTTTCTAATTAAATGCTCTCGGTACTTCATTTAGAGGACCCATTCCCCGCATTCCTCTTGATTAGTAGGAAAGAATCAATGAAAATTGATCCAATTTGTAGAACACAATCCTCATATTGATAGTAGTTTATATTCATTTGCCTTCCCCTAATCTTTTATTAATGGTCATCTTCCAAATGTCAATTAATGCCAAAGTGTGGTCCAGCGATAGTTCAAATCTATAAAGAAGCCAGGTGGACTCTATACAGTAGACCAAAGGGGAGGCTTTTGTCTCTAACGTAAATTCCAGGAGCTGAAACAGACTGAATAGATATTACAGTAAGAGGACATGGTAAGTGTGAATATCCTAAATCATGATGAATTACAAAATCAACTGAAAATATTGATATAGCAAATGAAACAAGTTTATTTATTCATTTTATTGCTTGGTTTTGTTTTCGTGAGACAGGGTTTCTCTGTGTAGCTCTGTCTCTCTTAGAACTCAATCTATAGACCAGGCTGGCCTCAAACTCAGAGATCCTCCTGCCTCTGCCTCCCAAGTACTGGGCTTCTCACTATGTAGTCCTAGCTGTCCTAGAACTTCCCGTGTAGACCAGGCTGGCCTTGAACTCAGAGAGATGTGCTAGCCTCTGCCTCCCAAGTGCTGGAAGTAAACACATGAACTACCAAGTCCACCTTGGAAACTCCAAATTGATGATCAGAGCTTTTTTCTCCTGAACGTCTATATTTTCTTACTGCGACACTACTTGCTGAGGTATGGGAATAACTTAGAGAACTAGGAGTTGTAAGCCAAGACACACAAGAGCTTCCATCCTATGAAAATAGCCATCTTCACGCGAGAAGGGAGGAGAAGCTTCAGCGCAGTATTTCCAGTGTGTTCCAAACCTCCTGAGACCACATGATTGTCCCACATTTTCACTTTTGTTGTTTCCATAGTCAATTAATTCCTAATGTATTGCATATTCTTTCTTGAGCTCTTTTTCACACAGTATTTTCTTCACCGTTCCATGTCTCACCATTAAATTATTTATTCTACCTGCATAGTCTAATAACAATAGATAATGTTCTCTGTATTTTATGTCAGGCCTTAAATTTGATTTCATACAAGCCATACATGGTTTGTAGAAAAATAAAACTATGCTGTACCACATAATTTCTTTCTATTCTTGAATACCGACGATAGTGATGCTCAGTTGGATTACTGAGTTAAAGTGGTGGCTACATGATGTAGCCATTGCCAAAGTCTGTTTTCACCTTACAGTTAGCAGTTGGTTTCTGAGGAGATACTTTAATATGGGGGAGACTAAGTTCTGTAACCTCAGACCACACAAAAGATTTAGGACTAGTTGTTGCTGATTAAATGATACAAAATTCCAGTTAGACATGAAGAGTAGAGTCAAAAGCTCTGCTCTGTAATGCAATGAAGACTTAACAACAAGGTACATAGTCTTGATAATCACAGAGGGCAGACTGGATGTGTTTTCAGCACGGATACATTCATTTGCTCTATCAAACGATTCTAAAATGTAGGCATATTTTACATTATGTAGCACATAATAAATGGCACATATATTTATATAATTTTCCACCAGACAAAATGTTGAATGAATTGTATTTAAATACAAGGTTTACAGAAATTAGTGACGTCTAGTGTTTATTCCATTTATTTGTAGTTTTTATTCTTATTAAATATGTAAAAGACATAGGAGGGGTCATGCTTGCATATCTTATATGAGATAAATAGTATATATTGCAAAACTGTTACTACATATAGATATATAATCTTGCATATTATTTGCTCAAGAATGATAAACAGCCCCATATCCAGAAGATAGTGTCAAGCAATTCATTTTTTATACATACCAAGGCTAATTTTTATTAAGTCTATAGTTATTTTTTATCACAGACAGCAGCATTTACCGAAGTGTAAAATAATGAAAATCTTGTGCACATGTATGTAAGATAGGTAACAAGATGAGGGACACTAGCAAAAGATTACATTGAAGTGGTAGCTGGTAAGCGTCGTGTTTACAAAGTAAAAGTATGAAATTTGTTGGTGTCGACAAGAAGATGACTTGGCCATCAGCTATGACTTCTGTAGGTGGGGCATGAACTTGAGCAATATGGAAGCTGCATCAACTTATGAAAAAAAGCAGAGCCTTCGTGCTGGATGATGGCATCCATAGAGAAAGCAGTTTGCAAAGTTTCAAGTCCAGAAAACTAGAAACCATAAGCCTTTAAGAATTTGGATAGTAAAAAGGCAGTCAATCAATGAGCACTAGAATGGTCTATCCCCGCAGATTAGAAATAAAATTGAGGGACAGAGAATGTAAAAAAGTGGATTTGTTCTTAACAAACAAATAAAAACCAGGATTCCAGAACAATGAGACTGGTTGCTTTGGAAGACAGTGAACACCAAATAGACACTAACTTCCCAGGAGGTGTGTCTCTGGCAGGAATTTTTTTCCAACCTTAGATATATATAATTTTATGAATCAGATGTCCTTTTTATATTTCATAAAATACTTTATAGCTAATATTGGCTTGCCAGGGAAATAGAGGATGCAAAACATCTGAGTTCATACAAAGTCATTTTCCTCCAGTATGTAATAATAAGTGAGAAATGCATTTTTTTGTGTGTGTTTTCCACTTGTTTCTTACTTAGGGTCAGTTACTTAAGTAAAATTTGCCTTCGTTAATTAATCTGTTACCTTAGATTCAATCCTGTGTAACAATAAAAAATAAAGTGCCGGACTCAACAAGTTTACATTTTCATCTGAGCAACACACCCATGAGAACAAAGTTCCCAGTTCCAATGCATTTGTAGATGATATGGAGGGTTAAATCAACAAACAGTAACTTCAGCCCCATGAATTCAGCCATGTAGGGCCCCAAATTCAGAGACTGCAGAGAAGCCCTCCTTCAAATATGCTAAAACAAAATAACCTTTCACCTCCTTATCTTCTGGCGTGTGGCTCAGTAATCAATACTACTTAACAACAACAACAACAATACACACACACAAATAAATATCTACCTTTTACACTCAACATTCAGCTTCCAGCTCACACAGAGAGTAGCAATGGAACACTTTCTATTATCGTTATCTTAGATAGATAATATCTCTTAGATAGATAATTATCTCTTAGAAGAAAGAAGAATTAGTGAAGTTAGTGAAAATGGCACCTTCTGTTTCCTTTAGGCCCAGCATGTCTTTAATTAAAGGCAGTATTAGACAGGATGGGCTTTGCAGATATGGTAAAATTGATTGATTAATGCAAAGTCTAATCTTCCCTAAGCCTACAAGGAGAGCCTGGCATGGTGGGTAGACACAAGGAGGTAAGTTTACAGAGCACTAAGGATGAGTTAAGAGTTAAGTGAAGTCTTTTATTCTTTAAGTAGATTTAAGCAACTCATTTCAATGATAATGAACTCACTTCCCTTATTTCCATGGATTTTAGGAAAATACTCACATTTCTAGGAAGGTATTAGTAACAAAAATGTACAAGCCTTATGCCACAGTTTTATGATACTACATAAACAAGCAGATTTAATTGAGTCATAGATTTGGAAGAATGCTACCATGTTTCAAACAAAGTTATTAGAAAGAGTGCAGCCACAATCAATAAACTACACCTTCATAATTAGGTGGAGAGTTTGCCTTGACTGTCTGTGCCTTTTACTAATGCTAATTAATTCATAAAACTAAAGTGACCCAGCATTCACTGTGTTTTTTTAACAATATTTATGAAGCAGGAATGTACCCTCCCTTAAAAGCCTTTTAATACACATGAACAACAAATTTCTTTTTATTTCTCCCTGTCAGACTCTTATTTGTTTAACCTTTTAAGTGATGTTATTTGGTTTGTGGTCCAGCACTGTAGTAACTAATACTGCCCCAAATTACACAATGAGATCACTTCCAAGTCTTTCTAATGGACACAGCTCTGACCTAAACAGTTCATGCAGCAAGCAAGTTAACAAGTTGTGTGGCTAGAGAGCAGACGTGTTCACTGTCTGACCATTTCCAAAGTCACTTTTGAGGATAAACACAAAAAAGTCCTCCCTAGAGTTAGGATGAATAAAGCAAAAAGACCCTGCCCCTCCCTTTTGTCTGCCCATATCCAAAACCTCCTCTTTCCACATTAACCACAACAATTTCATCCTTTGACATTTGCGGTAAGGAATACAGAGAACCAGCAAATGAGAGTGAATAGCAGGTAGCTGGCAAAAACCTCCTTGTGGACTTGTGACAGACTTCTTATTTCTTGTTAAAAACTCCTAAGTCATTCTTGAATAGTTTTGTCTGAGACAAAATTTGCTGCCCTAATTGAAAACAGCAGAAACACAGAAATAATGATGGTTGTGATGTTTTTAGAGGGACACTACCTGTGTGTGCTTACCGCCTCATTTCTAAGTGACTCATTTTCTTGCTAAGCAAGCAAGGGCTCTTCCCCAAGCAACACAGAAGAAAACTCTGCAGATCCTGTTTAAGGGAATAAAAGCCCATAGAACATTGCAACGTGAATGACCTATGACTCCACATTATTTGATTTAGGAGCTATACTTGAGGTCTTTATTGTTTACATGTCTAGTTATCAGCAGCAGAGCAGTAAGTGATGGTCGACATTATCTAGCACATAAGCTTTGGCACACAGCAACAGAATCACTAGACTGCTGTCACTCACAGACTCAACTTCTCCTACGGATCAGCCTCATCTCAAAAACTCTGCATAGGAAAATGAATGTTCAATTTCAAAAACACTAAAAAGCATTTTGTCCTTGAGAAAACTAAAAAATACAAGGATGATAATACTTATATGGATAGTTGCAACATATACTATCAAGCAATCTGGAATGCCTTTAAGTATTCAAAGAAAAAAAAAAGAAAAAATATTCCAAGTTAGGTGCTATTTTACCCAGACAGTCATTCAATTTTTCTCAGTCCTATTTCAGCAGAAATTGTTGCCTTCCAAAGGCATAAGATGTGCACTGCTTCCTTTACTGTTGTGTACGTGGGGGGGGGGAGTGGAACATTTTTCTAATATCACTCTCCTTCTGCCTCCACAAGACCCTTCCCCACTCCCTCCTGCTCTCATCTGAAGTACAGTCCCTGGAGTCTGTAATTGCCAGGAGATGAAGCGATGATGGGGAGTGATCACAGTCAATAGCTTTGATTAACAATAAGGTAGAAAATTAGCAATGCTAGCATCCAGCCACCCTGCCCTCTCCCTACTCCATATGCTCCCTCAGTCATGCTGGCGGCGGCCTCACGGAGGGCAGTCGGAGCTTCCCTAGCTTTGAAGTGCAGCAAAGGTGCTGGCGGAGCAGAGAATTAGGGGAAGAAGGGGAAAGTCTAAGCATGGTGCTGAGACCTGCCCAGGGCTCAGTGTGCTGTAGGAAGGGCAGGGAAGACGTGTGCTGTGTGTTGTCCTTGTGTGTTTTCCTGTCACATGTGGATTTACTTGTGTCTGGACATGCTGCGATCGAAATGGTATCTACTGTTACTTCTGTGACTCCAGCAGTAGCTGTGATGTTGTTTCCGACAGACCCCGAGGACCTAGAGAGGGGCGACGGCAACGGAACACCAGCCCCCACCTCTGACAATGATGACAATTCGCTGGGCTATACAGGTAGAGTGTCTCTTTCCCAAATGCTAACTTCCTCCTGAAATCCTTCCACCGCCATCCGTCATCAGCCACCTGTGCAAAATTTCTAACCATCCCTGCTTCCTGCTCACAGTCGCAGCCCCTTCTCGTCCTCCTTCCCCAGACCTCATTCTGTCCTTGCAAAGTCCGACTACAAATGTGAATACAATGGAGAACAGAGCTGTGCATGAAACCTGAACTTAGAGTGCTTGTCTGTTTTTAATAGCAAGTTTGCCGTTCAGGAAACGTGGATGCCGTCACCTACTTCAAAGGGTGCATCTTTTAGAGATTTAATATTTTATCAAATTAGCTTCAGCAAAAGAAAAGAACCTACAAGTGGTTACATTTCAAAATTAGCTGTACTTTTAAGCAGACTCTTAAATATGACACAATTCATAATGACAAACTCACATCTCTGGGTTTTGTTTGCATGAGGCATGCTTATCTTGACAAGCAATCACTCTGAAGTAGATACATGTATACATCAGCATAAAAGTACAGATTAAGTTAATGTGTTAGGAGTAATTTACATACAAAATCTAAGAATGATCAGTGCTAAAATACAAGAATCTTCCCGGCATAATTTCTAAGTAGAGTTAGAAACCTAATTGTGTAAATGACACAATTACAATCCCTTACTCTGAGATAATTTGACTGAAACTTTATACAAGGATAAAGAATAAAAGACATCACTTAAAGCTTATTGAATCAGCTAATAATATAATAGAGATCTGGTGTGCTAGAGGCTTTATTATATCCTTCTGTGGTGCATGCAGACAGTGTTCTTTGCAGGCTCTGCTGGACTGTGTGCTGGGGTAGGCTGTAGAGAGGAGGGGGAGTATAGTGGAGGTAAGAGACAAGACAGAGTTCTTCTGTCTTCACAATTTTGCCCGTGATTGTGCTAAGCAAAGTGAGCTGAGAGACATTCACTTTGTTATGAAACAATAAGCTGACAATTTATTTTAGAAGCATCTTCTGTGTCTTCATAGAAATATTATTTTTCACCTTTTATCCCAATTTTTGGTTTTAAACTTGGAATAAACACCAAAATTAGCAACACCTTTATTGACAATTTAACATGCTTGTATGTCTCTGTTCCCGAGGTTTCCTCATTCCCATTTTCCTCCTAAGCATAGAGAGCAGATGGCTAACTGACCAGAGTTTAAGGTGATGGCAAGTTTGTGCTTCTTTTCCAGAAATGTAGCAATAGAAAGAGTTATAGATTATACCCTTAATAGAACACTCAGATCAGGGTAGTTTGTATTCGTGGAAAGAGGAATCAATGGTAGCATTCCTTTTGGGGTTCTCTCATCAGCATAATTCTTCTCCCTGTCCTTACTCTATCTGTATAAACTGCATTGTTTAGATGCACTAATGAGATTTGCTCTTTGTCTTTTATAGATTTACTCAATGTTATACATAAACCATGTTACAGCATTGAATTAAAAGTACTTAAATAACAATGCACTTAATGCCAAATGCTGGATTTAAATATTTTTATTTCCATGTATTTTCCCCCTTGAGGGACTATCACAGATAAACTAATGTGGAGTAATAAACTTATAGAGTTATATTTATTTTCTACAAGGGAACTAATAAAGCAATAAAATTATTGTAAAGTGAGAAAAAGTTAATCATCTGAATGATCTTTTTCTTGAGACTATTAACTGGATCCTTCACCTATGAAGAAAACCTGCTCATATACGATGTTATGGGAAATTCTTGATCATTCAGAAAATCTTTTATGCTCTGTGAATTAAACAAGCACCTTGTGCCTCTTTTATTTGAATGTTGATTTATTATTTTGTTTACTCATTAAATCTGATACTGAAATTGATAAGAAAAACAAAGTAAAAAGAATGTTTTAGCCTTTTGATGTTCATGGTTAAGAAAGACCTCAATGGACTTTATTCACGGCATATATTAAACGCAATATGTACAAATTTGAATGACACTTTTAGGGGACACGAAACTATCCCTTAAAATGGCCGTGTTTATCAAATTCAAATTCACACCCACTCCCTTTTACCTAGTTAGCTTTGGGTATTTTTTTAGGAGTATAATATTCACTGCACCCAGTTTGTCACTCTGACACTCGCCCTGACACTCAAATCACTGGGGACCATAGCTGTCGAAACGACCTGTCTTAGACTCTGTGGATCTCATGTCACACACAGGAATTTATGTTTTCATTAACAACCTAGTTAACAAATGTTAATCTCCTTGACTAGTTGCCTTTTACATCATATACTATGCTTCTCTGAATCGTTGAAGTGTTTACTCGAGAGAATTGGTGAGGGTAGAAATGTGGAGTTTAGGGGAGGAATATGTTGATTGCTCTTCCCCTTATCTGTAGCTAGTGATATAAAGTCATGTAATGTTTTCAAATATTTCAGTTTCACTCCTAGCGATCAATAAATGCAAACCAATTTCTAAGGTGGCATTGTGGTGGGTTATTAAAGTGGACTTGTGCATTATTTATAGTGAAATAGCCCATTTCCTGTTTAACCAAGCATGGCATAAATATTAGGGGTTATTTAACAGTTCACAGCATATAGCCTTTGTCACAATAATAAGGTAGCTAGGGTTTCAAATTAGCACTTTATGGGATCAGACACAAACCTAAAAAGGTTGACTATGTAATCATCAATGGATTTTTTGGATTTCCTCAGAAGAGGGCATTGTTATCAGATTACACAAAATCTGAACATTGTTAAAAATAGGAAAAATGTAATATATGTAAGAATATTTAAATTTCTGAGATACACATATACATCATATGAAATTTACCTCATCCTTTGTGAAAATTTCAATCAGAAATAAATCAAAGTTAATCCATAAGTAAAAATGAATAGGAATTAGTAATAATGTTAGTAATGTAGATAGAAAACAGAAAAAAATTCAAATTTTAACACATTTTGCATAAGAAAAGTCTACAAATTTGATGTATGTAGTGTAAAAAGTACATTCTTTGCCTCCACCCCAGCATAATATCCCCATCACTGCAGATAAGGGGATCCTGCTGCTTATATAATAGCATATTGGAAAAAATAAATGTAAAGTTGTACATCAAAAAAAATCAGGAATATGTCAATGTCAGACTAAAATCTAACCAAGAATTGCCAGGAATGCCCATGTAATTTCAAATGACACCCAAGTCTTCTACCCCATCACACCCAAGTCACATCCATGTAAACTTTGTTTATAGTTTCTTTAGGAGGAAAACAAAAAATATATGTTATCTTATATAGAAAGCAACAGCTATATCAAATTATATGTTTGCCTGAAAAAACACAAATGTGATCCCCAAACCGTATTCAGGAATCTCAGCTATTAACTATTACATGATGGTAGTGTTGATTCTTAGGTCTCCCTACAGTCCTCTGTGTGTGTGTGTGTGTGTGTGTGTGTGTGTGTGTGTGTGTGTGTGTGTATCTGTGTGTGTGTGAAAATCTATGTGTGTCTATGTCTGTGTGTGCATGCATGTGTGTGCATATGTGTGTAAGCCTGTGTGCATTTATGTATGTGTGCTTGAATGTGTTGCATGTGTATGTGTCTGTGGGGGAGGGGAGGTCTGTGTGTGTGTCTGTCTGTGTGTGTGTGTTTATAGGGACTGCAAGTACACATGAGCCACAGTGGGCATATAAATGGTAGAGAACAAAATCTGATGTGGGTGTTTGCCTTGCACAAGCCAGAGTTTTTTGTTTGATATTCTGTATGCCAACATAGCTGATTTATGAACTTCCAGGACTTACCTTATCTCCACTTCCTGGCTCACAATGGGTATGCCAGGTTACAGACACATTCCATCATGACTGGCTTTACTTGCCTTTTCTGGATTTGAACTCACTTGCAGTACAAAGGTGTTACCCAGTTCCTCTCTCCATGTATTCTTAATTTAATAATTTCATAGATAAAATCAAATAAAACGTGAATTTTTTATTTATGATTGATATAAATAACTGGAATTTACAATTGTTTTCTGTTCACAGAGGAGTTTTAGGCGCTCTTTAGAGGCAGCAACTCCCCACTCCTGTTAATCCCATCTCACAGGAAGATGGGATTACTCATACAAATAATGTGGGATGTCCGCTTCCATCCTTTAGACGTGAATCAATCCAAAATTAATTACATATAAACTTCCCTGCGCCGTTCAGTTACATGAGGTTGAGTATTTTAGCTCCATTTACGGATTTAGTTAGAAATGAAACAGCTCAGCCACGCTACAGTGGACACCCAGCACCCACGTTGGATAGCTCAGAGTCTCCTATAGTCCACTTCCAGAGCAAACAACACCCTCTTCTGATCTCCACTGACTTCTGCATGCATGTGCTTCACATGCAGACAAGCATCCATACAGACAGACACACCAAATGAAATAGATATTGAAAAAGAAAAGGTAGTAAAGGCTTGATTTGGGAAAGTTTCATTTATTGTCTCCTAAAAAAAAAAAAAAAAGTAGCTAGCTTTATTTGAACTTCTATTTTAAAAATTGTATTCAAGTGCTACAACATTTCCATATAAGTTGATAAGTAACGTCTTTAAAAGGGTAAAACATGTATGTACTCTTTAAGTAAGCATATCCAAACATGCAATGTTATACATAAGTAATTGAGATTAAAAATATGAATTGCCAGTATTGGTGGGTGACATCTCATAAGGCCTCCTCTGAGATGATGAGTTACAGTAAATTGATGACTGCTGAGAGAAAGACAGAAAAACTTAGTGGGCTCAGGAATGAAGACCTCTGATTAGTGATCCAATCACAAGCAGTCAGCAAAACACATATACATATGAGTCACATTGAATGAACTCAGCACCTTGTATTTATAAAGTTATGAGTGTGAGTGAGGGAACAAGTGTGTGTGTGTGTGTGTGTGTGTGTGTGTGTGTGTGTGTGTGTGTGTGTGTGTGTACCAATAATAATTAAAAAGATAAGAGACCATGAATTTGAGAAGGAATTAGGGCAGGGGGGAATATGGAGAAGGAATTAGGGTAGGGGGGAAGGAGAGGGCAGGGGTACTATGTAAATACATTATTCATATGTGAAATGACATATAAAAAGGAAATTTAGAGCAGGCCATGATGGTGCATGTTTTTAATCCCAGTACTTGGGAGGCAGAGGCAGGTGGATCTCTGAGTTTGAGACCAGCCTGATCTACAGAGTGAGTTCTAGAACAGCCAGGGTTGCACAGAGAAACCCTGTCTTGAAAAACAAAAACAAAACAAAACAATCAAAGGAAATTTTCAAAAATAAATAACTTTTTAATTGTAACATCAGCAATAAGTGACCCATCTGAAAATTCGGTGGGAAATATTGTTTATTTATTCTTTCATTACTATTGTAGCAGAACCACCTCGTGCCTATAGAACATGGCCATGGGAATGAGTCCTTACTTGCCTAGAAAAACAGAGCCCTGGGCAGTGTAGTCTCAGCACTATATAGAGTGTTCTTCAGATTCATCTCCTTATTTTATGTTAGTTTTCTGATTTATAGGAAGAAATATCCACATATTGTCTTTCACAGTTAGTGAAAAACAGCCCAGTTTCCTCTTTATCTAAAAATAACGAGTACATTAGGTATCCACTACACAAGTGAGGCATTTAACTTTACATTGCTGCAAAGAAATTCTGTTAAGTATATTATTTTCATTAATTCCTTCAGAATTTCATACAATGTACTTTGATCATAGTTAGCATCGAATTAGTCCCCCAACTTCCTGTCTTCCACATACATATACAAAGAAACTATTAAGTCTTGTTCAGGTTGGTAATCCTGCTGTTGCTATTGAATTCTAGTTCACTGTACCACAGTAGCAAAACCAGAATTTCCTACAGAAGATGCCACAGCAATCCACATATCACATAGACTTCGAATGGCAGAAGGTTTTTGTGCTATGCAGCCACTCTATTTTCTCAGACTGTGCGATTTATCATCTTAACATTGATTTTCATAATTGCAGCTGCAAGCAGTCATGAATCGTCTTTCTTGTCACATAAACCTCCTACCTTCAGCATAGTAGAGAATAGAAATCTAGTATGAATCTCAGATAAGAGAATCCTAGAAGTATTATAGTCTAGCCAATAATCATGACTAGACTAAGGATGTGTGTAAAGCATCCTTCATTTCTTCTAACATGTACCACTGGGTGTGGGGGAGAACAGAACTTTAATCTCAGTCTTAAATCAACAGAATGCCCTGCAACTGTATCCTTTGGAAGCTCAGCTGGCAAGCCCACTGTCACCAAGCCTGCCCTTACTCCCTTCCTTCCTTTCTTTACTGAAAGAAATTATTCCCTCAGAAAAAGTGCTGTGTGTGATTACCTGATAAAGAACAAGGTCCTTGATATGGACAATGGTCTGAATCAAGAACATTCATCCCCAGAACATCTATTCTAGTGAAGAAAAAATCACTTCTCCATCCCTATGAAGAAGAATTGCATAGAATTATCTATCCAACTTGGATGGATACTATTGGCTGCTGTACTGTAATAATTGCTCAATATTACTCTCATGATAGGTAGACCAAGCAATCAGCACTATTGGTGGCCATTTGATTTTGAAAAATAGTATCATGTTTTTATTCTAATACATGGCTTTTATTTCTGATACCCTTGGCAGATTTTTCATAAGGGAATCATACAAGATGGGGTGAAGGAAAAAGAATTAATTGACATTTATATAATATTGCTACCTATTTTCAGGAAGCATCCTATGTAATATGAAATGATTTAGAACAATTCACCTAAAAATTTATACCCTCTTAGTTTGAAATCATTTCTGAGGATCCATTTCATATATCCATCTCAGAATTTCTTTTGGGGTGTTTTTCAACTTCGTTTTTTTAATATGACGAACATCTTCCCAACTCTTTGCCCACCATCACTGAATTAATCTAGAATATTAGAATATTTTCAGGGAAAGTATGTGACCAGTTAGTTATTTTTTTTCTTTCTTATCTAAAGGAGTTTTTTACCTTCACATAATATATCCTGATTATGGTTCCCCTCCTTCTATTCCTTCAAATTTCTCTCCTCTCCCCTCTCATCTGGACCCACCCCACTCCTGTCTCTCATTAAAAAGAAAATTCAAGCTTCTAAGGGATAATAATAAAACCAAATAGTGTAATATAAAATGATATAAAGCCAAAAATAACACATTGGAATAGGACAAAACAGGTAAACAGTAGGAAAAGTCACAAGAAACAGATCCAGATCTAAAGACTCATTCATTTGTACACTCAGAATTCCATAAAAAACACTAAACTAAAAGCCATAATATATACATAAAGGACCTGTAGGAGATATACATACATATGTGTGTATATAATATATATATATATATATATATAAGAATTTAAAATAAGATAAAATTTAAAAGCCATGACACAAAGTTATGAGACAAGGAACCTCCAATGGTACCACTGAGTTCATTTTCTGTCGCCAATCTACTTACTGCTAGGCATGCAGCCTTCCCCTAAGAGTAGCTTGTTTTCCCAGTGAGTCTCCATTAGAAAAAACTTGATATTTATCTTCAAGCTGTTACCAATTGGGTACAGCTTCTTATTAGGGATGGGGGCATGTGTCCATTTCTCCTATGAGCTCTAGGACCCCATCTGGTAAAGACCCATGCAGGCCTTGTGTTTGTGGCCTCGGTATTTGTTAATTCATGTGTACATTGATCCTGTTGAGTTGGAGATCCTTGGTGTACTTCATTCCCTCTTGCTCTTTCTTCCCTCTCCTCCCTAACTCCTGGGAGGAAGGATTTTATGGAGCCATTCTATTTATGACTGAGTATCCCAAGGTCTCTCTCTATACATATATACATAATGTCTGACTGTGGGTCTCTCTACGTGTTCCCATCTGCTACCAGAGGAGGCTTCTAAACGATAGCTGAACAAGACGCTGATATATAAACAGAGCTGATGTCATTAGTAGTCATTTCATTACTGTGTTTATGTTAGTTTGTGTGTCTGTTGTGAGAGCAGTAGTACTTGATTCTCCCCCATGTCCCTGGGGGATCTGTCTAGTCTCCTGTTCTTGGTTATTTGAACAGTATCAGGTGTGACCAGTTAGTTATAGTAGCCAATTTATCTGTTGTCCTTAATGCAACATTTTTTATATCTCCAGAATTTGCTAAGGGTTGGCCATAATTTACCTACCCTAGTTATACTTTGCATTGTCAAGTTTCCTTGCAGACCTACCTTTATAAAGGGCCTGATATCAGCCAGACAAGACCCACATGATTGCTGGACTTCCCTTCATGAGTGTTGGTACCAGCCACTCTCATTCCCAAGTTACAAGACAGAAGTAATATTTTAAAAGGCCGCTATGTTGCAAAGATATTATCTTGCTCTTCTATAAAGGCTTAGGGATCTATGTAATGACTCAAACACAATTTAACAAGAAGGCTGTATCCCACACTAACACAATTAGATTTGCTAAAGCATGTAGCCCAAGAGCAGGTCTGCCTTGTTATATGAACTAGATCTGCAAGACAGCCTTCTTGGATCTGGGTGATATGCGAAAGTGAAAGCCAAATTGTTCAGTTTTGTAAAATGAAAGAAAACTCATCCTCTTATAGTGTATACTCCCTCCTAAACCCAGCAGTAACTGACAGACGTATTTGCTGGGAAATGAAGGTCAAGAAGCAACCACTTGTCTTGAACTTTGTGAAAATTTTTAGTACTCTAAAATTTTGTGAGGTTTGCCTGATATTCTTGTACCTTCTCAATGTAAGCAAAGCAAATGTTGGTCTCTGATAATCAATATAGGTGAGTGTGAATACATCAAAATAGTGAGCCAGGATGAAGAGACATGCAATACCAAGATGATCAGGACTCGGGATTTAGAGTGCACAGAATTTAATGCAGTTCAAGTCTTTTGCAAAGAAATCTCTGCCAAACTTTATGAGCAACAATCATTGTCATTCTCTGAGATCTGCCTGTCTTCTCCAGCAGAACAAAGTTCAGTGGAGCTAAAATAGAATTCATATGCACTGTACATTTCATTATTTGATGCTGGGACTGTTGGCTCATATTTTCACAGATATGTGGTATTCTATTTACTTCCAGTTTACATTTTATAAAAAGCAACAATTCTAAGGACTGCCTTCTTTTTTGTAGCTGTGCTGATTGCTGATTCAGCAATGTGTTTAAGAGTTAGGAAAATGTTTATAATAAAGGTTTTCAGAGACACTAGCAGGTGAGCTTAATATCAAACGTATCTTACAAGTAGAAGCCAGTAGTGTTCTAGATATGTGTGTATTAATAATCCTGATGGTATTTCTTTTCCATTATACAAGACATCCTATTAATTGGATTCCAATAGAAAAGTTCAGAAAGAAAATGATGGCGTTTAATATGATGACACCCTATAGTTTTTTTTTTTTCAAACCACCAATCCTGTCCTTTATTACAAGGCTCCTTCATTCCTGGTAGTGAGTGAGAACTCATGTCCAGCAATTTGGAGAAAGACTATTACTTTTCAATGTGTAATTCACATCAGATATTTATGCACTAGGCTTCAAAAAAATTTAGTTGAAATCTAATTAGATCAGTATAAACCGCAACTATTGTAGGGATATATGAGCACTCAACCACAGCAAAATGTTCTTGGTATTCTACTGACTGATGATAAAAAGACAATTCCCAAATTGAGTGTAAGCCGTCTGCTACCATTTGGCCTTGACTACATGCACTGGAACAATAGCTAGCTTGCTTTTCATGAATACAGCAGCACTCTGTCAGGAAGTTTGTGTTCCCACCTGTCTACTGAAGGCAATACTTTCACAGTCCTCCCTCTGTAGTGAGTTAAAGCATGGGTAACTGTGTCACAAATGATAAATCCATCCAACATTTCTATCCTTCTGCATCAGTGCTGACCAGTAGGAGTGTAAGGCCATATGTAAGCCACATGTATAATTTTACATTTGCTAGCATCCATATTTTAAAACAAAGTAGAAAGAAACAAGTAAAATGGCTTTCAAAGCTTATGTTTGGTTTAACTTAATATAGCCAAGATGTCATTCCTTCAGCATGGAATCAATAAAAAAAGGTAGGACCGAGATGCTTTACTCTTCCTTTTTGCACAATTTTACACTTAAAAACATCTTATTTTGGACTTGCCACATGTCAAGTGACTGATACCACATGAATTCCTCCCTTTTTCAATGCCGAAGAATTTCTGGCATCTATATTCTATTTACTAAAAACATCATTTGGGTCTTAGTTTCAGTTGATAGCCAGTACACAGCCAGAACCATTTCCAGCTGCTCAAAGTAACCCTTGGGTCCAACTCTGTTCTGCGTGCAATAACCTTAGAGAATGCTGGCCTAACACGTTTAGAAGACTACCCCGTTGGTAACTCTCCAGGTTTCTGTAAGTACAACTTACCAAAGTTTAGTAAACCTTTTCTTCTAATGTTTGGTGTCTCTTATTGGAAACTGAACGTGACCTTTGCCCTAGGGGTAACAAAGACATAAAGCCTGCTGTAAAGTAGATGAGTCTTCCTGAATACATTCATTACACTCAGACCTCCCAGCAACTTAAGGCCAGCTTGCCACAATGGAATAAATAGCCCTCCCTTCTGCCTAGGGAATGGAGGAGTTCTTGAGTTTGTGGAGGATCGGTGTTCAAATCTATCTGAATCCATTCATGCAACTCTATTTCAGGTTCCAGTGTTTCACACCTTCCTCAATTAATTCTCGAAACACCACCAAGCACTGCCCCCCCACCCCCAACCCCCGCTTCTTGGTTTTTCGAGACAGGGTTTTTCTGTGTACAGTTCTAACTGTCCTTAATTTGTAGATCAGACTTGCTTCAAACTCACAGAGATCCACTGCCTTTTCTTACCAAGTGCTGGGATTAAAAGCGAGGGCCACCACCACCCAGCCCAATTTTCTAACCCTTTGGTGAAAACCTAAAAGCTAATTTCATTTTGTCTTATTATTCTGAGTCAGATTTTCACAGTCATACAAGTGCAAGACTAAGAAAACAAGGTTTCTTTGTGTCTCTAATTCAAGAAATTTAGGTGAATCATTTCTGTAAATAATTCAGGAACATCAGAAACAGGAAACCCAACATCCCAACATATAGATCTTTTACACCTTTCCATAGCCTCATTATAAGAGCCAGAAAATTAGCTAAAACTTTTCTCACTTGGCACTTCAGCGCAGGTGACACATAATGCCACTGTGTCACTGCCAGTGCCTCTCGTTATTGATTGTGTTCATATTTCACTCATTTCAAATTTGCAGGTGAGATTACAAATCTCAGTTTCCCCGCTTGGTTAAGAGACAGTCGCTAGCCGTTAGTCTCAGCCCCACAGTGGACCTCCCTCCTGAAAATCTGTGTCTGTCATGGAGAAGTGAGTTGAAGAAGCCAGGAATTGTTCCAGTTATTTTTTTATTAAAAAGCTATATACAAACTAGCTGTGTATTACACATTCTGCAAATCTAGAAGACAGGACTCTGAATGTTTTCAGCATAGAAGTATGATAACTGTTTGAGAATTATGTAATTGATGTGATCTGAACATTATACAGTATCCACAGGTATCAAAATCATATAGCATTCCATTAATAGGTATATCATCATTGTTTATCAGTTTAAAAGTGTATTTAAAATCGTTAATAAAATCAGCACTGAATTATCAAAATAGCAAACCAAGCATGAGTCACATGCCTTTACTCCCAGAAGCACAGTTTTAAAGACCTTTATAACATAAAGACCTGCCTAGAAAACAGTTGTAAATTCCAGGCAAACCTGGACTACACAGCAAACCACTGTATCAAAAATTAAAAAAAAATGAATTTCAAGAGAAAACACAGATACTAAATCTCTTTCAATCTGTGATTTCTCCATGAATCAATGAACCAATAACTAATTTTTGTAATAGTTCTGAAAGTTCAAAATGCCCCCAATTCGTATTCACTGCGGTAATTTCTATCTAGTTGGCATGTAACTCTGACATCACTTCACAACATCTTCAAAACAGCTTGGCAAATTGAGTTGTATTCTCTCCATTCTGTGCATGATGAAACTGAAAAGGGCAAAATTAAGGCAATTTTCCTGACACGACACACTATCAAATCCAGGAACAGTAGCTTATAGTCTCAGTTGCTTCTCATACCCATGGAGGGGTTATCATGTATTATTAATAAGTGCAAAGTCAGCATCTTTAAGCTTGCAAATTACCACAGTTCTCCAATTAACCTGTGGTTACTTACACCGCCTTTAGTGTTCCATTTCAGGAACTAGCTAATGAATTTCAGTATAAATGATTGTGCAAGTGGGAAGCAAAGGTCATGAAAAAATGGAAACACTTCATAACAACTGCTTTTTATTTCCCCCCAAATCAATTTTAAAGATTGAACTCTCAGATAAATGGGGTGAATTTTAATTCAAGAGCTCTTCAGTTTGTTCTAATAAAAAATTAAAAAAATTAAAACATGCTTTTGATGATATGTCAATCTCTTAGCTAAAACACTTTTGTGATAGAGACAGCCATGAATAGATAGTAAAATATAGAATGTGCCCAAAAGTGATGGTCTTCAACTCAGGGTGTTAAACACCTCTGGGGAAGTAGTAGTAGGAAAGATTGAGAAACAATAGCAGAACCTATATATTTTGTCTACTAAAAAAAACCAATATAACATAAGTGTGGCAAAATAATTACATTTTATTTATGTAGTAAAAATTGAATGTCTGTTGCATGTGTTTAATTTTCTTTCATGTAAAATGTTCCACAAATTAAAATTATAGCATTTTAAGAAATCAACAACAGTAAGAAAATCATGGAGCTAGCAGATATCATCATGTAATGCAGAATGCTTAGTACACTGTGTTTCTCTTTAGTACTCTCATTTTAAAAATGACATATAACAGAATAGAACAAGTATTCAAAAGTGGCACAGCTCTATTAAGATAGAATAAAAAGAAAAAAGAAAGAATTTGCCTACAGTCTAAATCTTAGTAAACAGGCTTTGATGTATTTTGATTTTAATGTGCTTTCAGACATGTCCTTATGGTATATTTTTCAGATCTTTATAGAAATAATTTCTTATAATCTATTTTCTTTCAAAGAAAAACATGTGCTCTGATATACCTGATTCAAGAATACAGAGAAGTGCATCAAATGCTTTGTCATCCAAACTACGCTGGAAAATGTATAGTGTCTTGTGTTTTTTATGAGTAAATAAACCAGGAATTTTTTAAACTACTTTTCAATGTTGAAGGAACTAATAGGAGTCCACAAAATCCTTTCACAAAGAATTAGCAAAGCTCAATTTCCATTTTGAGAGTAGGCAATAGTCAAAGACACATTCATTAGCGAGCATGCTCTGAGCACAGTCTACTTTCAGCCTGGTGTTGCTCTGAAGCAACCAGACCGAGGGCACCGCACTAGCCCCGCTCTCTACTGTACAGGGGCTTCTTTTCGTTTTTGTTCCTGTGTCTGCTTCCAGCTTCTATGTCCATAAATGACAATAGTTGTGCAAATAGAAGTTCAGAATTACACCCACTAGTTAAATAATGTTTTCCTTTTAACTCTTAATGAAATAAAGAGAAACTTCTGGCAACAAATTCTGTTATTGCCACTCTATCTCAATGTTATACATTACTCTAAAACTTCATTTGGAGAGAAATAGTAGTCAAAATGTGTTCACTTGGTAAAAGTAGTCAGATGGGCTTTAAGGTTTTGTCATCAATGTCTACAAGCGACCAGACAGGTAAGTGTGTGAAAGGCTGAAATACAACTTCATTTCAGTACCGAGCGGCACTTATGTGAGTATTGCTACTTACCCACTGACCATGACAGCTCACACAAGTTGGACATTTATTCAATAATATCTTGCAGTGCTTTCATAAATGTACCAAACAAGTTTAAAAGAAATCAATCATTTAAGTCACAAATTATATTTGTTTAGTTTTTTTTACATTTTCTATTGATATTTATTGAGCTCTATATTTTTCTCTTCTCCCCTCCCTGACTCTCCCCTCCCCCTTTCAACCCTGCCCCAAGGTCCCCATGTTCCCAATTTACTCAGGAGATCTCGTCTTTTTTATACTTTCTACTTCCCATGTAGATTAGATTTATGTGACTCTCTCTTGGGGTCCTCATTGTTGTCTAAGTTCTCTGGGATTGTGGTTTGTATGCTGGTTTTCTTTGCTTTATGTTTAAAAACCACCTATGAGTGAGTACATGTGATAATTGTCTTTCTGTGTCTGGGTTACCTCACTCAAAATAATGTTTTCTAGCTCCATCCATTTTCCTGCAAAATTCAAGATGTCGGGTTTTTTTTTTTTCTGCTGTGTAGTACTGCATTGTGTAAATGTACATTTTTTCCTATCCATTCTTTGGTCGAGGAGCATTTAGGTTGTTTCCAGGTTCTGGCTGTGACAAACAAAGCTGCTATGAACATAGTTGAGCACATGTCCTTGTGTCACGATTGAGCATCCTTTGGATATATACCCAAAAGTAGTAACACTGGGTCTTGAGGAAGGTTGTTTCCTAATTTTCTGAGAAATCGCCACACTGACATCCAAAGGGGTTGTACCAGCTTGCATTCCCACCAGCAATGCAGAAGTGTTCCCTTTTCCCCACAACCTCTCCAGCATAAATTGTCATCAGTGTTTTTGATCTTGGCCATTCTTACAGGTGAAAGATGGAATCTCAGAGTTGTTTTGATTTGCATTTCTCTGATGACTAAGGATGTTGAATATTTCCTTAAGTGTCTTTCAGCCATTTTAGATTCCTCTGTTGAGAGTTCTCTGTTTAGGTCTGTGCTCCATTATTTTATTGGATTATGTGATCTTTTGGTGTCCAATTTCTTGAGTTCTTTACAGGCAATTGTGAGAATTAATCAAAACACAGACAAAATATCCGCATTGTATTAGTGATTAGTTAAACTGAATTAAAATAAAAGTTGTATGTGGGGCTAGAGAGATGGCTTGGTGGTTAAGATGGCTGATTGCTCTTCCAGAGGACCTGGGTTCAATTTCCAGCCCCCACATGGCAGTTCACAAAAGTCTGTAATCCTAGTTCCAGGGGACCCTATACCCATGGCAAAACACCAATAAAATAAAACAAGTAAATTTAAAAAAAAAATTGTATGGTACGTTCTTGGTACTATGCAGGCATTCTGTCACACAGTAAGGAATTGTATGAGCACTTTTAGGGAGAAGTTGACTAATTTTATACTGAGCACATGTAGCCTGCTACAACTGATAGAATTTGTCAAGTAAAGGGGGAAACTTTCCTTATTTAGTTCCAAAATTGCCTTGCTTCATTTCAGCCAAGTGATACTATAGGTAGATCTAATGTTTAAAATCCCTTGGCCTGTAGAGATATGTTAATTAGTACTTTACTAAGTCAAGAATATCAAACAATTTATGACAATCACTTACTCTGTTGACGCCTATGACACATTGAACATTTGTTCTTTCCAAGAATCACCCAGTTATTCTTATTACTATGTGTAAGATACTAGCATTTCTCTGATACCAGTTTGTGTTTAAAATCTCTGACAAAACCATACGTATATTCTACCAGTTGCAATTTAAATGAATACAGAAGATGCTTTGTGTTGTCTTTAGGGAATTGTTAGTTGAGACCTATCCAGAAAAGTTGACTCAACTGAGCAAAGGAAGATGCTAGGTCTAACTGAGGAAGGCTATTTCCTGGGAGTACATTCTTAACTATGACTTTGTTATTGGCTATTCTTCTATTGTAATATTTACTTTACGGTGTGGTGTCAATAATTTATGCTCTCAGATAGCAAATATGACAACGATTAACTGATATTCACCAGTCTTGCACTGTCTTGAATGCATATGGATTTTATTGTTTCATAATCTGATTTTTCACAGTTGCTTTAATTTTAAGTATGGTGTACAGTTATTTGAAAAGCATCTTTTTTATCATCTTGCTATATTGACTAAGTTTTCCAACGGCTTTTTTGACTAAGTGGCCCAAGGGCTTTTCATACATACATTACATCCCTTCCCACTTAACAGATGCACAGCAGGCAGGAATGAGAGAGCACTAGCAACTGGTGGGGACAATCCAGTGTACAGGCAGAAGTGCTTATCAGAGCCTTATGCCAGCAGGAGCGGCATAAAGAGCAATTGGTGGCTACAGCAAACACTGTGCAAGATGTGTCTGGCATCCTTGAGTCTCAGGGTGTGTGGTCTGCAGTGTAAGCTTTTCACTGTGTATTGCCCACATCAAGAATTTTTTTCAGTGCAATTTCATCTTTCGCCAGCAATGCTTATTGTCAAGTTGGGAAAAACAGTAACATTCCTATTTTCAACGGCATCCATATTAACTTTAGAAAATTTGCTTTCTTCCCTCTTAGTAATCATCGTAGGCATGGAACTTATGAGATAAAATGAATATGTGAAACCCAAATCAAGTCTGGGAATGCTTACTTTTTTTACCTAGAGGTTGATGAGACATCACACATTGCCAGATGTCCCTCCAGAAAGACTGCGCCACTCCCCACTCGCCCCAGTAGTTCGGAACTTGTCAGCCTGTTAGATGTACGAATCAGCTGACACTCTTAACTTTCATTATTCCTGCCATTAATGACGTGTGGCTTTTCTTTGTACGGAGTGATCCTTTGGATTGCTTTTCTGAAAATGTGTACTTCTGCACCTCCTTCATCTTTCTCTAGGAGTCACTGTTCTTTCCTGTTGATTTTCAGAGATTCTTTGGTAGTTTTGACTGCTATGCATATGTTTTCACCGTTATCTTTCTCTGTGGTACTACGGAAAAGAGAGATCCTCCCTCTCATGCAGGTCATACATTTATATTTTACTTCAGATTTTGCTTTTGAGTTACTCTTTCCTTTTGTTATGGACTTGATAGTCTTATCAGTCCCATCTCTGGTTTTAATGCATCTAGGAACCTTTTGGGTTTCCCTCACTGAAATCGGTTCTCCAAGTTATCCACAAAAAACATGTGCTCTTTCATTGCTAGGAGCAACTTTCCATAGATCATACTCCAATGTGCACTCAACTCTCTATTCAGTTCTAATTCATATGTCAGTTTCTATACCAATGGCCCTGGTTCTGTTGATATGGCAATGTTCTGTTTTTCACATAGGAGGAAAAGCATGGCTGTCTCTTTTAACAGTTTCATCCAGAAACATGAATTGTGTCTACATGAATTAAAATAATCTAACAATATTGCCTTGAGTGTAGAAATCTCTATCCTCAGAATAATATCAATAATATCTAACTTATATAGCTGAACAAGAATTAAAGAACAAAAATGGAAAGAATTGAAGAACAATTTGACCCAAAGCAACTTAAGTACTCATTAACAGTAACTCAATATGGATCCATAAAAAACTAATTGCAAGTTACTGCTTCTGTTAAGGAACAAATACAGTCTATACAGTATTATAAATATGTTTTATACACAAAATAAAAATTTGACTCAATAAATTGTCAGCCATTTTTTACATCATCGTGTATTTCATAAAATAACCCAATTTTATATAAAAATTTGAGGTTATTCTACCTGACTTCCACTCTTCTTCCTTCCCTCCCACCCTTAATTAAAAATAGATTCTTTTCTTATACAATATATACTGATTACAGTTTATACCCTCTCTACTCCTCCTAGTTCCTCCCCACCTCCCCTCTTTTCTGAATCCACTCATTTTCTGTCTCTCATTACGAAAGAATAGACTTCTGATAGATAACAACAAAACATATCATGGTAAAATATAGTAAGATAAAACAAAACCTACCACATCAAAGTTGAACAAGACAAACCTATAGAAGGAAAAGTGCTCCAAGAGAAGTCAGAGACCCACTCATTCTCACACTCTGGAGTCCCATAAAAATACTAAGCTGAAAGCTCTAATATATACACAGAGGACCTGGTGCAGATCCAGTTAGACCCTGTGCTTGCTGCCTCAGTCTCTGTGAGCTCATATGAGATTTGCTCAATTGAGTTAAAGGGTCTTGTTCTGGTATCTTCCATCCTTTCTGACTCCCATACTCCTTCCACCTCCTCTTCCATGATGGTCAGTCTTCTTTTCAAATACTTCATTTTTCACATTGTTTCAGTCTCAGGAACTGTTCCTCACCAGTGTGTCAGAATCCCGAAGCACAGCAAGCAGAAATGAGAATTTTGCTTGTTTGTTTTCAAGGCTGCACTAAATGTCGAAATGTGCTAGCAGACTAGAGACTACTGTTTCAAAGAAGCATTAAGGCCACAACACTTTCTCAGAGGTCACCGTACTCTTCCAGCCATTATGAATCTGTGATAAAAATGTAATGTTTCCTAAATTAAAATGAATTTTCTTATTCCTGTCCTTCATTTTAACTTCATTAATTTGGAATGCCCTAGATTAAAAAATCTAATAAATGACTTGCTTTCACAATAAAAGGAAGTTTACTCTCAATTTTACTCAAATAATTTTGCTGACAATAATTTTAATCACATAACTTACAGGTATACATACAAATTTGTGTCTGACTCTCTTTATTGTTCTTGTTCATACTTTGTAGAAAACCTTAGTTGTGATTTAAAAATGATAGAATTTACACATAATAATTCTAGATATATTTTTACTTCCAGGAGAAATAATGATCTCATTTAATTCCATTTTTCAACATATAAATACTGTGAGACTGTTTGCTGTTGTAAACTGCTTACTTAACAAAAAGCCTCCACTTGTTCAAACTAAGGTCACCCTTCCTTTATCACAGTAATTATTGCCTTCAACTAGAGATAATGTGCTTGATTTTCCAAGTATGTGTGAACGCTATCTCTTTAGAGTCACTGAACCTCGGTCAATAATGCAAAATCTGACCTAACACCATGGTCTTACCCCCATTTATAAATGTAATCATAGATCACTCCTGTTTGTAGATATTAGTTCCCACACAACTGTATTCCTTTTCTTTCCATCTTTAGTGTTCAATTAAATGAAAACTAAGAAAATTAAATGAAAAGTCTAACAAACAAACAAGGACGTGGAAACTATATATTGCCACAACTCCATTTACTTGTTAAATTGAACAAGACATATCAAACAGTTCCCTGACGACATAACACAGCATAACAGAACTTTGCACTGTTAGCTACTTTTTTTATCCTACATTAGGGCAAATTTTGATAATTTTATTTTAAGTTTACCTGTGCTTTGATCGTTAAATGCACATGAGAATTTTATCTCAATCCATTAAGAACTTACACCAAGTAATATCATATTCAGAAGCAGTTAACTTTGCTCAGTTAGAAGAATCATTAAATGTTCTATAAAGGAAAACCTGAAAATAATTCGTATCATAAATGAAATCTTTTTATTAATTTATCAAGAGCAAAACAGAACACATAATTTTCACTTCCCTCTTTAAATACACACTTTTGTTCAGTAATAAATCCTACGGATAATAAAGGCTGTATTAAACTGGAGCAAAAGTAATTTGCTAATGACCTTAACAAATCCTTCCTTTCATTATTTTGTCAACCAATCACTGAAACAACTTATATAATTACTGTGAATTCAATAACTTGTATTTTAATCTTAGAAGTAATGCAAAAAAAATCATTCATGGAAATCTTAGATTTTCAGAGCTTTTTGTTAACATCTTGACCTCTGTTTATATCACATAATCAGGATGGTATGATAAGAGTCACATTGTGTGTCTTCAGCATTACAGGTAAAACAGAAATTAATAGTTTTAAAAATAACTAAAAGAGGAAAATGTTATATATGCTATAACATTGTATGTTCTGAAAATGGTCCAAGTTTTTATTGGCATAATATATCCATGTGCATGCATGCAACTCATGATCAACATTAATACCAAGAACACAATTCAATAATGGCATTGAAATAAGGCAGGTCAAAGCTCTGACTACATCCCCCAGAGTTTAATGAGATCAGCTTCAATTAAACCCAGTCTCTGTGAGCAGAGCAATATATTGGTTCACATGAAACTTGTTCTACAAAACTCATTTGCATTTATTGACATTTTATCCAATCACACTTTAAAACTTAAACCCTAGCGTAACTCTATGCACCTCCTCAAACTGTTTAGATGAAAGCCAGGCAAATAAATTTTAACAGGAAATCCTGCTAAGTTATATTCTTGAAATATGTTTCATATTTCCATGGCCTACACAGCATTGTGGGGACATTTGCCATCCACGTTGTGTTGTGTGCAGAAGGCACACATAGGAAAACTACTTCTCTCCTTTCAGAACCCCGGGGTTTTTGTTTCAGCAGTAATGTAGTGAAATGCCAAAGTGTAGCTCAGAATCCGAGCCTTAAACAGAAGGATGTGGGATAAAATGAAGCTCCAGGCAGAAAAATAGTGAGGAACTCAGAAACTGTGGATAGAGAGGCAACCTCTAGGCAAGTGGCAGATGTGTTATTTAGTCATTCCACAAGAAACATATCCTTGTTCAGTAACTACCTTAGATATGATTTTCCAGGACCACTTCTATAAATGTAAATTTTTGTTTACAGTGACTCACATAACAAGACCAGCATTAAACCATGAATTGCTAATGGAGTTTGCGATGTCCACCCAAGGGATTTGCCAGAGCTTATTTGCTGCCGCATTCATTCCCAAATATGACTTGAATCACCAGATTTGTCTTTTAACTCATGGATTAGATCTCTGTCTTATATGGAGTATTGATCTCAATCCTCCAGTGTGTTCTCAGGTGCTAGAGTGGCTATGTCTGTGATTTAAAAAATGATGTTTTTGTGTTCCAAGTCATAGGGAGGCTGTTTCTTCCATTGCCCCTGGAAGCCATCTACATCCCTACATTGCACACAGTCCTCAGTATGTACCTCTGACCATCTGCTTCATTGGCACAGTGCCTGGTTACAGAAAGAAAATAATGAGGAAGAAATAAAAGGGAAAGGAGTAAGCTACTATCTTTTCTTTGTCATAGGTGCTAATAACGTTCAGTTTATCCATGCAGCTTTCTAAGGCCCATCAGTTATAGATTATCCTGGAAGAAATCTCTTCACTTCAAGAACAGAACAGTGGTGCCTCGGGCTTTTTTTCAAAAGGACCCATCTGCTAATTAAGAGTTCAAATCACCTTGTGTTGAAGTTTTCCCTTTAAACTGCCTTTCTACTTAAATCTAGTCAAAGTCTTCATTATGGACCTTCTTACAGCATAGGAGGATCTGATAAGCACAAAGTCCAAGATGCCCTCAACATGGTCACAAACAGAAGCTTGAAGACTTAGTGGAAACCTATTATTATTTGTTAATTAACATAAATTATTTTAACTTTATAAATAAAATCCAGGTTATCTTACTATTTGGGGGGTTTAATTTGAAGGGTCTTGGTCTGTGTTGTGATTTCTCCAATGAAATTTTTTTTTATTGTTTGAAGATTTTTAAATTTTAATTAAATTTAATTTTCTGGGACCCTCAATTATGTCCCTAAATTCGGCTTCCCAATTGTTCCCTCTTCTCTGTGTGCTGATGAAAGCAATGTAGGAAAAACCAGAGTTACAGCTAAGGAAGCAAAAAGAGAGTAGGACTCGAGCAAGTTAGACCTTGGTCACATATACCAGTGAATGAAAACCTTAGAAAAGTTTAGCCTTTGTGTGAGAGGACATTAAATGAAATCTTACTTCTTATGTCATTATATGCCCATTAGTAGAGTATAAATATTAGTTTATGTATGCCATGTTCAGATTTCAAAAACTGTTATATTCAAATGTGCATTGTTAACGTTACTTAATTTTTCTATATCTAGATATTCAGTGTCCGTTTCTCAACGCTGTAAAAAGCAAAACTACTTAGCAGGGAGTAAATTAAGACTTTTTCATTTCATTATGATGAAACTTTGTCCCTCATTTCTTCTCCACCTTTCTGAGTCTTCTTACAGCAAGTTAGCATCCTACAGTTTAGTACAGGGTGCATCTGTTATCGGATGCACTGCTCTCTGTCATTCATCCCGCGTCCTCTAGAGGATTAAACATACATGACTAAATTTTCTGTTCCCAAAAGCTTGATGCCTCTTTAAACTGATCTTCAGAATAACCTTAAAAACTCCTAGGATAGCACTAGACAATAAATTCATTAAAACAAATAAAGAAAGAAAAAACAAATTTCCTTATTATATTCATCAAATTTTAGTCAATCACCTTCTAGTCCATTATTAACTCCATAACTCCATTAAATTCTAGCTTTTAACAGGCTTTGCTTCAGTCTGGTGATATAACATTTATTAATTCCCATGCTTGATGGATAGAGACAAATCTGTCTTTTTCAAAATTAACTATAAAAAGTAATGTGTACAAAGTCAAATGTATAGTTATCTTTTATTTTCAAAATAAAACTTGATATTTCTTTTTAAGGTAGATACCCAATTGCTCAGTTTCAAACTGTTATTCTCCTCCTCATGTTTTCTTAGCTAATAGATCCTTTACCATTTAATTTCTCAATGCTAACCTTTTGGAGATGACTCGAACTGCTCCAAAAGAAGATCTTACTTTGGTACTGGGGTATTCCTTGTTTGTGATAGTCACTACATCCCTGCTAAGATTCTATATCTGTTCCCTTTATTTATTAGGTTGCTTATACACCAAGATAAGGGACAATGTTACTTACTCTTTGCTGTGCCCACTTCATATGCACATTATTTGCTGAGCAATTTTTTCAATGAATGTAAGTATTGGAGTGTAAATGTAGTTTGATAGAGAAAAATAATTCAGAGGGAGGGAAAACAGGGGTCATTTATAGCTTCAACAAAAAAATAGTTTTAGAAAAATATCAAATATTATTTTGAAATGCTCGCTTAAGGTAAAGAACAAGATCGCGAGTGAAAATAAGAATTCTTGAATGACGTCATTTTCTTTGGCCCTAAAAACATAAAAGTTGACAAAGCCTATAGGAGAATTATTTTATTCTTTTCCTTGTGATATGATATATTATCATCTATATGGAAAGGATGAAATACTTTTTTCATTATCATGGGGAAGCTAATGGTTGTCAGAAAACTTCTCTGAAGGAGGAAATTGTGAGTCCGGATCCTTAATTGTATCTTTATTCACCTTTAGTTGCCATGGTCAGTGACATTATTTATGAGTGTCAGTAGGCAAAGGCAATTTCTACCAAGGCTGGTCACTTGGGTTTAATCCCTGGATCCCACCTGGTAGAAGGAAAGAACCAACACCAAAGAGTTGTGCTCTGATCTCCACAAAGAGTCCTTGACAGGTCTTTGCCCATATACATACATACATATACAAAATAAAAAGTAAATAAATATAAAACCAGAATGCAAAAGTACAAAAGACAAGTTAACTCAAAAGAAAGCCAGAAGAGACCTTCTACAGTATTTTTAAAAGAAGCCTCTTCTGGTTTTCTGTATTACTACAAATTAATAACTAGATACAACTCTGTGAAATATACACTTAAGGCCACATAAAATATTTCATCTGTTTCCTATATATAGTCATGCTACATAGTTTAGAAATTTATCCCCACAGGGTGTAACCTTTGTCATTCAGATTCAGTAAATGCTTAACAGGCCCAGAACAGTACCATGTGTGTTTTGTTTTAAGGGTAAATAATCTGTATTGAGACAGACAGCCCACGAGAATATTCCTCCCATATGTCAATATCATGGTTCCTTTTGCAGCATGCCTAATATATCATGTCATCAACAAGGTCACAGCAAGACAATGGCGATGAGAACCCAATATTGGAATTATTGGTCCTAAGATTCCTCTTAGGATCTGATAAATATATCTAACTTTTAAAATTCTGTTCCAGAATTATATCTCTAATAAAGCCACATCAGAAACTCCTGGTCAGCATAAGGACAACAGAAAGTAAGGTATTACCTTGTCTACAATTGAAAGTCTGTACTATTGAAGAGTGAAAAGACATATGGATATAAATCTTATCTGCATAGACACAAATGTACGAGAGAATAAACAGGCCTCCTTCCTATTCTCAGTCATCAACCCTTTTCTTCCTCTTTCTAGCTTTATTGTCTTCCCTTTTTACAGGCTATAACTCTTCTAAATATACTAGGGAAAGAAATGACTCTTTGCCTTTTGAACAATGTGAAAATTAATTCGTCATGCTCTATTACTGATTGTATAGATATTGAAGAAAAGGCTATTTTATTTTAATAATCTTCAATAGTTTAGAACTGTGCTGAACCTGGTCAAGAAAACTTTGAATGAAAGGACTTCATCCATTCTAAAATGGGTAGTAAGGATAATTTATATAATCCATTATTAAGGATTTAGAAGGATGTGAGAAAGAACGTGTCTTAAAATTAGAATCCAATGTTGCCTTCTTAGTTAGTAGTGTTTTCCTCACTGGTTTGAGGGGAAGCAAAAAAAATAGACAACACGGCTAAAAATTTATTGATTGCTTGATTGAGGAACTGGCCTTTTAACCTTAAGATTTCACTTGAAATTGACAGGGCACAATATCAATTTTATTGCAGAATTTGAAGCTGCAGATAAAATAGCTCCAGTCTTCCAGATACAAACACCACATGTCACCCAGCCATGTCAAATTGGTTCTTCGTTGGGCAGTTTCTTGCTTTGTTTTAATAAGCACGTGCATTGAATTACATGAGACAAAACACATGTACACCTCTCAATGAAAAACTTCACCACCTTGGTTCCATTTTCTAAATCAGAATGAGGGAGTCTGAAGGTAGGAATCCAAGAAGAATCCATAATTATACTCAGATAATGCCTCTGTTTTATAGACTAAAAACTTGTCGCTGAGAATATTTCAGAAATCACCCATTTTCAAGTTGAGTCAATTTTGAAGTTTTTAAGAGACTCTTTATGTATGTTTATGAACACTCCCATGGGTAGATTCTAAGAGCAGAATGTTCCATGATATCATATGTCCAACATATTATTGTCTACCACATTCATATTTCAGCTCTTTTGGATCAGGTTTGTTTAATTAAGATCACTTTTCAAAGGCTAATATTGTAAATATTTCTGAGACTAATATAGAGAATTTTATGTTTGTGTCTTATGTTGTAAAGGGAAATACAGGAATGAAGCAGTTTGTATCCCCAGCTCCCCATCCAGGGTGTTTCTTTTCCAATCCCATTTATTTGTATCCTGCAGTCTCAAGTTCAAACATCATAATTTTCCTGAAATAGCAGTTGCTTTCCCATTCTCTGATTTTTCTATTTACAGCTTCTCTAGGCTAAAATATATGTATTATAGGATTGTCAAATCTTCCTGTGAGATAGTCGATGTTTACTTTTCCAAAAGCCCTCTGATGACCCAGACAACAAACATCATCAAGAACATGCAGATAAGATTAGGAGGATGGACAATATTTTCACAATTACCTTAGTTTTCCCGCCTAATCTTAATCAAAATTAAGAATTGTAAAAGACACAAAGAACACAATGATAACAATGAGCTCAGGGGCATTTGAGAACAGTGCATTCTCGAGGCACACAGGAACTGAAGCTACAGAGACCCAGAGTTTCACCTATGAGTCATGTTCATTTTTACCTCCTTAAACTAAATGTGGGGTCCATTATATTAATGGCAATATTTTATTAAACCCTCAGTCCTACTTATTAACTAATATAACAATATAAATTTATAGACTATCCATAAGCATCTATATGAATAATTAATTTTAATAGCAGTGTATTTCTTTTAGGTAGTAACCTAAGAATAAAAGTGACTTTTACTGGGTCTAGTCAGTAGCAATCAAGAGAAAAAGAAATTTCATATTATTCTAAGTATTCACTGCTTATTTCCCATACTGCTAACAAATTTTATTAAATAGATTTATTATAGACATTTTTCAAAATATGCCTTTCATGCTCAACTTTAAAATCTTATCAATAAGATATCTTTTATTTTTCATTCAAAAAATGTACACTTCCTCCCCTTCTCCCAGTCCCCTCCCTCTCCCCCACTAACCCGGCCCTCCCCCCTCCATCCCGGCCTAGGAAGGTGTGCATCCATATAGACTAGATTCTCAAAAAGCTAATACATGCAGAAGAGATAGGTCCCAGTGCCATTATCATTGGCTTCTCAGTCAGCCCCCATTGACAGCCACATTCGGAGATTCCGGTTTGATCATATGCTCATTCAGTCCTGGTCCGGCTGGATTTGGTGAGCTCCCATTAGATCAGGCACACTGTCTCGGTTGGTGGACCAGCCTCTCCCGGTCCCGATTTCCTTGCTCATCTTCTCCCACCTTCTGTTTTCGACTGGACCTTGGGAACTCAATCCACTGCTCTGATGTGAATGTGGGTCTCTGTCTCTATCTCCATCCATCGGGTGAAATTTCTATGGTGATGATCAAGATATTCATCAATGTGACTATGGGACAAGGCTAGATCAGGCATCTTCTCCTCTGCTGCCCAAGTACCTAGCTGGGGACATCCCCGTGGACACCTGTGATCCCCTCTAGAGTCAAGACTCTTGCCAATCCTAAAATGACTCCCTTAATGTAGCTATCTTATTCCCTTCTCCAACATCCACCCTTCCTCCATCTCCACCCTCTCACTCCCTCAAGCTCTCCCCAGTCCATCCCTTCTCCCTCCCTCTCTCCCTTTCAGCCCCCAACCCCTACTTACACCCCTATTCCCATTCCCGTGCCGCCACCTTTTGCCTGGCGAACTTGTTTGCTTCCAATTTCCAGGAGGATCTATATATGTTTTTCTTTGGGTTCAGCTTGCTATTTTGCTTCTCTAGTCTTGTGAGCTATAAGCTTAATGTTCTTAGTTTATGGCTAGGTCCACTAATGAGTGTGTACATACCATAATCATCTTTTTGGGTTTGGGATATCTCACTAAGGATAGTGTTTTCTATTTCCATCTATTTGCATGCAAATTTAAGGATGTCATTGTTTTTTTACCGCTGAGTAGTATTCTAATGTGTATGTATTCCACACTTTCTTGATCCATTCTTCCATTGAGGGGCTCTTTTTTAGAATTCTAATGTTATATTGAGTTACTTTCCCTGAACACATACATAGACAAAATTATGAAATATAGCAAATGCATGTCTGTATGTCCTTCATAATAAAGTGAGTAGCTAGCAACCCTGCATTTCGTTTTCTTAACTGTCTTCCCTCTTGTTTTACCTGTGGTTGTACTTACATTCCAGGAGATGTGAAAGATGTTTCACATTATGGGTTTGTCTCCTCAAGCTAACATCATATGTCTTTATAAATTAGAATCAGTTACAGTGTTCATTTAAAGGGAAGTGATTTCGTCGTGATAAAAGTGTAGAAAATAGAAAATAGAACTCTTCCTTAAAGTATGAATTGACAGCGACATTTTTGGACAACAATATTGCAATTTTATGCAAATTAATGGAGCATTGACCTGAAGTTTCTGGTGGCATGCATGCATACTACAAGTTCAGGTTACAAGTATTCAAAAAACGTGTACACAGATGCTAAATCCAGCTATATTTGTAATGAGAGGAACAAATAACAAGGATGCTTGTTAAAGACTCAAAGAATTGCATTATTTTATATTTACCTACAATTACATATAATACATATAAAAGTAATATATATATATATATATATATATATATATATATATATATATATATATATTACTCGTATCTAAAATGAAGTTATACCACTTGGGCTGACATGCTGCCAACAAGAGCCACAGATTATCTAATAAATCCCAATATCAGACATGAGAACCTCTATTATAGTTGCTAGCCAGGGTAGTCCAAGTGACTCACCAAATAGTATAGGGTATTTCTATTGCCTGTGGTTGTCTCTCAGAGATGGAAGGTAAGTCCCTATTCCTACAGATACCATACACTTCAGATCTAGGACTCAGAAGATTCAAGCTGGATCATCTTAGAGCATCCTTCCTGTGGTCTAGTTTTCATAGTAGCAGAAAGTACTGTGTAAGCTGCTAAGTAAGGAAACAATCAATAGTCCATCTAGATGTGATGCCCACAAAGTTTATTGTTCTCCCTGAAGATGCAATGGTAACACACATATCTTGGCAGTAACTAACAACTGTCTAATTGGACTTAAGGTACTCTCAACAGGAAGAAAATTCTGTCTGAATCTGGAAACATCACCATCTACCAGGAACTAGTGAGTTCATGGATCTTAGAAGAGAGCATCTTACCTTTACCACTAGACCAGTGTAATTCTTAACTACATTATAAAACCTTTTCTTTATACCCACAGATAAGAGGAAACCATTATAGAAAACCACAACTCAACACTATTCAGAGAATGGATTGTGGGGAGGCCAGCCCATCTACGCCACTGGTATTGCATCTAAGGCTCAGAGAATATTGTGGAAGAGAGGGTGGAAAGATTGCAAGTGCCATAGGACCTGGAAGTTTAAATGAGATTATATCTCAGACAAGTGACAGGGAAGCTATACCTCTGATACCTCAACAATATGGCTACCTAAACAAGACCCAAACAAAGACAATTTCAAAAGACCTGTTAATGTGGAAGGAGAGATCTCCTGCAGTCCCACCCCTAGAGGAATAATCACAGGCAACTAAAGGCTTCTTGGAGAGGGAGAATTAGACTCTCCCACAGATAAGCCCCTAATGGCTAGCCAATACAACATTGAATAGCTATCCCTGAAAGTAGACATACCTAAGCCATACTAAGTTGACACTGTAAATTGTATTTATATATCTATGCATGTGTGTGTGTTATTTTTAATAAGAAAAAACTGAAAACAAAAGTAAATCCTTGATTAAGTGGTTAAAACACTGAATAAAACATAGTATCTACATAAATTATACTCTAAAGTCTACATGTATCTACATATGTTAATTAAAACTATATCTACATGTATTTATTAAAGAAAAAATTTAACGTATACACAAACAACATTATGAAATAGGATATTGTTTTACTATATATTATTTATTTAAAAACTCTTTATGCGTATATATTGATTATATGTAAAATTTGATTGCCTTTCTCATCTCAGCAAACAGCAATACCAATGTTTCAGTTTCTTAGAACACGCAATTACAAAAGGAACAAAACCTAAAACCAAAGCACTTCAGATTCAACGCTGACTTCCTTCTGTAATTCTTCTTCTCTTTTCCACATCCACTACCTTAAGAACTTCGACTTTACCTGTGGTGTGCATACATATTTCAACCTCCACTCTTACTTTTGTTTCTCTGATAAACCAATTATCACCCGTTTCTTTAATTATCAGAATAACATCTCAATTGTTCTTCAACTTGATGAACTTCCGCTCTGATTGCGATACTCCTTCAGTCTCAGCTGTGCTGGGATTTAATCAGAGAACTGCACCAGGCTGAAAATAAGAATATTTTCTTTTAAATCTAAAGCATGAGTTGCTCCTTATAAGACAGTATCTAGGATGTACCTCGATGTTCTGAATCTATTCAAACAGGATAAGCTGACACCAACTCCACAGAAACACTAGAAAGAAGCTTCTGTGTGGTAACTACTAAAACATTAAACCGATTAGATAATGACTAAACCAAAAGCATATCTCTTCTTGCCTTTGCCTCTTGCCATCTCAGGGAATCCTTTACACATTTTCCACTGAAATTAGTCATTTTGATGGGTTTATTTTGAGTGTTTTGTTTTGCAGTCAAGGCCACAGGTTTGACAGCTGTTTTCAACGGAATACTAAAGTCTTTCTGCAGGCTATCAGAGCCCAGATTCTGCTTTGACTTCTCATTAGAATAGGTCATGGAAGTACCTGCTTCATTTAACTGATTGGCTCTTCAGCAATTTAAGGAAAAAGCTACAGAATCCTATAGAGTCGTGGTACCTGCATTGTAGTTTTAAAATATTTTAGCATTGAAAATATTTATTTACTGGAAACATGCACACATATGTGCATACACACATGTGCACACATGCACACGCACACACACACACAAAGTAGTGGATGGGAGAGAGAATATTTTTCTGAAAATGTAGACTTTGCCTCTTCATTCTTCCCTTTACTTTTCAAAAGAGAGGAAATGGTATGATATATCCTAACAACTCCTTAGCCTTAGGATATTACAAGACATACTTGAATAATTTGGACAAATTCTTCTTTAACTTCATATATATGTAGATACAGATATCAGTATAAAGAAAGTTATACATAGATATACACATGTGCACTCATGTGTTCTATGTATAATTATAGGTAAATATAAAATAATACAAATCTTTCAGGCTTCATCAAGTATCCTTGGTGTTGTTTGTCCCTCACAGTACAAATAGAGCTTCAACTAACATCCACGTGCACACATTTTGAACACATAAGCCATAGTTGTGGTATGAATCCCTTAAAAACCCAATGCAATTTAGTTTCATTATAGCAAATGCTATAGTGAACAACCTTGAGGATATAGTGTTTGTTTATGGAAATGAAAGTTAGGGATAGTTAGGGTGTAAAAGGCTGGTTATAATTTCCAATGTTGAAATAACTATTCCTTTTGATTCAGCGGATTTCACTTCAAGAACTTATTCTCAACAAGATTGTAGCATAAAAACTTTGTGATACATGTTTTATGTGGGATGTTGTTTGTGATATTAATAAACCAGAACAAACTAAATTGCTTTGAGGACATAATTAAACACATAATGGTAGAAGAATAAAATTGATTACTCAACAATTTAAAGTTAGTGTTGACATTTTTATTCAGTGACATGGAAAGTGCTACTTTTAAAGAAAATAACAAAGTTAAGCCAGACACAGTGATGTGTGTCTGTACTTGCAACTACTCTAGATATTAAGGCAAGATCACGCGCATCCGGCTGATTGAGCCATTCTGGTCAACGTGGTGAATAGCTGTTGCCTAATGATTCTTTTCTCCATAATTTTACTTTTTAATGTGGGGGGTATGTATATGTGCTATGTGTGTATATATCTTTATGTCAACGTCATGGGTGTGTGCCACAGTACAATATGGAGGTCACAGGACAATTTACAGGCTCTCACTTTCTACTATGGTATCCAAAAATGGAACTCGGGTTTTCAGACTGGGGCACCAAGTGCCTTGACCCCCTGAGCCATCTCACAGGCTCTTTTCCTCCCTCCCTCTCTCCCTCCCTCCCTCCTTCTCCCTCGCTTCCTGTCCTCCTTCTTTCCTCCTTCCTTTTTACTTCTTTCCTTCCATGCTTGCTTCCTCCCTTCCTTCCTTCCTTTCTATCTCTTGATTTCCTTCCTTCTTCCCTCCTCTCTTTCCTTCCATTTTTCTTTCTTTTTCCTTTTGACATAAGTCCGATCTGTGCAGCTCAAGATAGCCAGACCTCAGCCTTCCAACTTCTAGGCCTACAGATATGTGTAATTGTGCTGGCCTGTTGATATCTTCTTGACACAAGTTAGAGTCATTGAAAAGAAGAAGCGTCAATTGAGAAAACGTCTCCACGAGACTGGCCTGTGGGCAAGCATGGAGTGCGTTTTCTTGATTGATGATTGATGTAGGAAGATCCAAATCACCTGCCTGGATCCTGAGTGCTATAGGAGAGTAAGCTGAACAGCCATGAAGAGCAAATCAATAAACCAAACCCCTCTATGGTCTCTGCTTCAGTTTTTTTGCTTCCAAATTCCTGCCTTGAGATTCTGCCCTATGTTCCTTTGAGGATGTGCTGTGATCTGAACGTTGTAAGACAAAATATTGGGTGGTGGTGCTTGTTTTTGTTTTTGAGACAGGGTCTTGCTATATAGGTCTAACTGTCCTGGACCTCACCAAATAGACCAAGCTGGCCTTGAGCTCCAACCGCCTCTGCCACCTGAGTGCTGGCATGTGCCACTAAGCATTTCTTTAGCTGTAAGATAAAATAAACCCTTAGCAACCCTAAGTTGCTTTGGTCATGATGTTTTACAACAGCAATAGAAGTAACCATGTCTAGCAGTAAGTTTAGGGATTATGACTGACCTATGTGTGTTTTAAAATTTTCTCTATTGGTGAAATTTTTCTGAGTGGCACTGGGTTTTCTTTTATGAACTGGCAATTATGGGAAACAAGAATAGCAAACATAAAACCTATTTTCCTAAAATTGTATTTGGGAAATTGAATGCATCATACCCCAACACATATCTTGTTGTGTCTTAGTCACTGTTCTACTGCTGTGAAGAGACACCATTGCCAAGGCAACTCGTATAACAGAAAGCATTTGATGGGGAATGCTTACAGATTCAGAGGACAGTTTGCTATATGAATGGTGAGAAGCAGACAATCATGGTACTGGTGCAGTAGTGGAGACCTTCATGTCTTAATTCACAGGCAGCAGACAGAGAGTGAGGGATGGAGAGGGAGAGGCCAGGTCTGGGATAGACTTTTAAACCATAAAACCCACATCCAGCAACAAACCTCCTCATACAAGGACATAACTTCTAATCCTTCCCAAACAGCATATCAACTGCAGACTAAGCATACAAACCTATTAGCCTATAGGGGTCATTCTCAATCAAAAACACCACAAATTATATGCATTTTCTCTCAATGTTTCCTTAATCTTGTCATATTGACTATTTAATTTTGTTCCACTTCAATATTTTTGTCTTCATATGTTTGGCTTGCTTTTGTTTATCTGCTTTGAGTCAGGATGTTTTGTAGCTGTGGCTACCCAGAGCTCATTAGGAAGACTATGCTGGTCTCCGACTTGCACCCACATGCCTCTGCCTCCAGAGTGCTGAGGTGACAGATGTGGGACAGCTTCACTTAAGTCTCTTAAATGAGCAGATTTTATCACTACAAGCCATACACATGAACACACACGCACATCACTTGATGTCAGCTGTCCAATTTTAGCATCCAAAGGATTGCTGAACATATAACTTATATTATAATTTGTTTACATTAGCAACAAGATATTATTTATGATTATTCCAATAAAAAAATCTCTAAAAAACTAATGACAAATTTATATCCATTAAATATCTTAACTTCACTGAGAATGCTTAGTATTCTACTCATGGCAAAAGAAAACTCCATCTACTATTAAGTAAATCAAGCCCATTGTATAAAAGCATGTCTCCTGCCTTCCTACCACTCTCTTTGCAAAAGTTCTGGCTGTGTTTATTTAAAAAGTAATTAAATCTAGCAATCCAGTATAAACAATTTAAACCTGCATATTTTTACAACATTGGTAAGAATTTGTATATTTTGAAATATGTAAGCTCAAAGGCCTGCAATTTAACTCCTGCATGGATTATTAAATAAAACAAGTTTCAAGTCTTCCTACATTCTGATCATTTCTCTACCCACAATTCCTATCCAAATCACTTTTAAGACAGAAGCTTAAGCTCTACAACATTTTTGTAAGTAAAATTAATCTCATACAATTTAACAAGATGGTAGATGTTTATAATAAATAACTCTAAATCAATTCAACAGTCCTATTCTACATGAATAATCCAATAGATATTCTAGTAACAGAATACTTTCCCATATCAACCAACCAGCAGAATTAAAGTATGGTCCCTTGGGAAACAGACCAAATTTAGTGTGAAATCAGATACAACAGCCAGAGCCACTCCTTAAGCTGAGCATTGTGAGACTATTGTTGACCATGACAGAAGGCCACAGAGAGAACCTTTTTCCTTTCCAAAATTGTTGCACTCCCACCAACATTCGAAGTCAGTTTTAAACATATGTAAATGGGGGTAGCCTTGACACCAGGAAATTGCAAATGTCCACTTAACAAGTCTTTAGAAAGATCACGTCAGGCATTGCATCAATACTTGATAAACACCGTTATCAATACTGTCTGGGGAGAATTAAAATCAATTAGGTAACTCAAACCCTCTTGATTACATCTTCCATCCTCAAACAAAAATATTTTTTTGATTTCTTTTACCCCTAAGATGTCTTCTGATTTTACCGCTGATGTTTTTATCATTATTCATTCAAATTTCAAGGATCCCACAATTACATTAGCACCCAATTGCACTTTCTAATTGCAGAATAGAGTTAAGAAAAGGAGGTAAAGAGACAGGGTAAGAGGGAAAGTGGCTCAAAGCAGAGAAGTGACGGGGAAGGTTTCATAAAGGAAGCCAGAAAGACAAGGTGCACATTGAAGTCATCCCTATTACATCATTTCAGAACAAAAAATAAATTAGGGACAATGGATTTTATCAAAGATTTCAAAGGAGGTTTGGAAGTCTGTCTCAATATTACTCGGAAATTTTAATAGCTTTAAAATAATTAACAGATATAATCCTGAAATAGTGTTGATAACATCAAATTAGTGGAAGGATTGTAATACATGGGCCTGCTTGTTCGGGGTTTCTGTCCTGCCCAGTTCTCACAGCCATTTAGCCCCAAAGAAAACCACACAGAGGTCTCCATAAGTTATAAACTGATTGGCCCATTAGCCGAGGCTTCTTATTAACTCTTGTAACTTATATTAACCCATTATTCTTATCTATGTTAGCCACATGGCTTGGTACCTTTTTTGGCGTGGCAGGTCACATCTTCCTTCTGGGCAGGACTGCAGAGGAATAGGCTTCCTCCTTCCCTGAATTCTCCTGTTCTCCTTGCCCCACCTCTACTTCCTGTCTGGTTGACCCACCTATACTTCCTGCCTGGCTACTGGCCAATCAGCATTTATTTAAAACATAATTGACAGAATATAGAATTGTCCGACATGACTTCCCCCTCTTTTTTTTTAACAAAGGAAAATATCCATAGTCCATTTGGGGAGAATGTGGGTGTAGTTTTCCAGGCTACTTCCTGCTGGTTGGGGGCTCTGATAATCTTATGGGGCCCTAAAGAAAATTTAGAGTTATGATCAAGTCCTGACTGGAGTATTCTGTGAGGCTTGATCATCTCAGGCAACATCTTGAATCTGTTCTGGGTGTAGAACTCAGGCATCTGGGCCATCTGTTTCTACCAGAGATTTCTCAGGTGGTCTTCCTTGATCAAACATGATTTTTCTTAACTCAGAATGAATCCACAGTCTCTCATTTCCTGTGGAAACAACAGCAAAATCTCTTCTCCAAAGTAACATACCTTTTGACTTCAATTTTGAAGTCAAGGTATTTTCAAAATACCTATCTTGAATTAATTTAGCAGCATTCAAAGAGAGCATAATAACATACAGTAATCAGATTCTCTGTGCATTTTCCATCTTTATGCGGCTTTATTTTAAACTCTATTTCTTTTATTTTTAATTTTTGGCTTTTTGAGACAGGTTCTCTGTGTATCTTTGTCCTGGAACTCACTCTGTAGACCAGGCTGTCCTTGAACTCACAGAGATCTGCCTGTCTCTTCCTCCCCAGTGCTGGAATTAAAGGTGTATGCTACCAAACCTTGAACTCACAGATATCTGTCTGCCTCTGCCTCCCAGCCATTGGGATTAAAGGTGTGTACCACCACACCCAACTACTCCTTTTTTTTATTTTAAGGACTTTAACCTTTTTCTTTTCTTTCCCAAGCCTGCATATAGTTTTAAACACACAGTAAACCATTTAGAAGTTTTCTTCATCTTTGAATCTCTCTTTAACTGTATATCTCTCTTTTTTTCTGATCATATGAGTCTTTAATTTACTAAGCAATATGGGTAGGATTAAAGCCATGGCTTTCATAGGTGGATCCAGCCCATTCCTTAGCTTTCCAGCCTCATAGCAGAGGTACTGGCCAGAGTCATGTTTATTACCACAACTCTACAGTGGTTCAAAGTCCATTCCAGCAAGCAAGCTGCAGCAGTGTGTTTACAAACCACACTCAAATACTCTGTAGTCAGACCGCCTGCCTGAAAGAGTCAGAGTTTGCACTGGCAGGATGGCCTAGAAAGCTAGCATTTTAAAATGGTGCAGCTTCTTTCCTGCTACAGCTGAAAACCAAAAAGCATGTGGTCAGCTTTTTATCAACACTATTTAAGTGTTTCTTGGCAGGACCTCTTAAAAGAGCTGCAAGGTTTTGCAGCTAAAGCTGAGTCAGGAAGCCTCTCTTAGATGAGAGAGCTTCTTACCTCTAGCAAGCAGAGCAGACCTGAGAAACTGCTGCTACCAAGAAGCCTTGCTTTATTCTTTTCTGTCTAGAATTGCTACCCAAGCTCTGTCAGGCTTTATGTGGATACAGTTGTCCACGTGGGTGTCATTCTGTAACAAAGGACAGCTTTGAAATTAGCAAAATCCTTTTAACATTTTTTAAAACATGGTTTCTATTTTCCTCTTTGCAAAGAAAGTTGTGTATCCATGTCCAGAGAAAGACAAATGACTGGAATACCCTCTGGGTTTTAACAGGGATCAGCTTTTCCATTGCTCAGAATGATTGCACCTCTCAATGAGAAGTGCTTTAATGTTTTTATTTAAATTCTTTAAAATGTCTAAAAGTTACTAGTAACTGTAGTCAATATTAAAGGCCCACATCAAAGTTTTTGATGATATTGTGAGTGATTCGGATATTGATTTTTAAATCCTTGCAAATCCATAAAAAGTTTTAGGAACCCATTGTCCAAAATACCTTTATGAAGGGTAGAGGAAGGAAAAATCTCAAGAAGTCATTCTGTTAATATTCAATGCAATTGTTGCTACTTGTTGCCCATGGGATAACTCTCTCTTAAACAGTATATGGAGACCTATATTTGTTACACATATGCATGCATATGAGTGGAGAATTGGGGATTGCTTCCTGCACTAAGCACTTAGCTCACAAGCCCAGAGAAGCCGAATAACAAGGTGAACCCAAAGAAAGCATACACAGAACCTCCTGGAAGTTGGAAGCAAACAAGATCATCAAGCAAAAGTTGGAAGCCAGGGGGCGGGGATAGAGGTGGGAGGTAGGGGAGCAGGGGAAGGGGAGAGGGGGAAGGAGAAGGGAGAAGGACTGGGGA